>PVIC010001662.1:0-24611 GCA_004025085.1 Thryonomys swinderianus | reverse complement strand
GTGGGAGTAGTAATAAGTCTCTGAGAAAATGGTTTAATTTGAGTATTTTGTAAGTTCATGGACAATGACTTGACCTCATTACTCCCTGCTAGCAAGCTTTTACCACGATCTTGGGAAGGGATGACCTTGTCATAGTAACAGATAATGAACTATCTCCAGGTGACCAGCATCTAAGTGCATCCATTTCACCTCAGTATAAATTATAGTGGGTCTCACTGAGCAACTGGGTGAGAAAGAAGGATAGGAGGATAGGTTCTGGAGAGAATGAGTAGAGAACTGCGAAATATGGGTGGTCACAGCTATGGTCTGAAAGCCTGTGTTCTCTAAACTCATTCACCCAAAGTCTAATTATCCATATGATGCTATTGGGAGGTGGATTCCTCAGCAGGTGAGTAGTGTGTAAAATAGAGCTGCCAGGAAGGGGATGGGTGCCTCCTAAAAGTGGCCTTGAAGAACCATCTGGCAGCTTCCACCAGTAGAAACGCAGGGAGAAGGCATCTATATGACCCTGAGCCCAGGATCCCCCCAACACTGCATCTACCAGAGCCCTGACCTTCAATTTCCTGGGTGAAACAGATTTCTGTTGTTTGTGAGGTACCCAGTTTATGTGTCTTTCTTAAAGCAGCCAAAGCAGGCTGTCACCACAAATGAGCTTTTCTTTTGTTCTTTCTCTGTAGATGCATTTCCCCACGCTAAGATTCTATTTCTCATCTGCAGCTTTGTTTTGATTATCAAAATAATTAAAAGTGAAGGGAACAGTGGACTGTTGACACGTGGAGAGAGTAACCTTCACAGTCAGAGAAGAAGCCCACTGGAAACCCCTGCGGAAGTTAGGCCTTGCATAACCCCCAGTAGGAGACAGGTGGAACTACAGAACACAGTGCAAATATGAAAGTTCAGGGGATGTTATTTGGGCCAAGTGACTACAAGTAGATAAGACTACTCAGAAACTAGGACCAATATTGAACACTATTCCACCCAAGACTCTGAGAATGTGACTGAGGGGAGGGCCTGCTACTTGAGAAAATCATAGGGCAATTACTCTCTCAGGGTAGAAATCTCCCTCCTTTTTAATATCTGCCCATCCTTTACAAATCTACAGGTGACAATCTTATTTCAGTGGTATCAATCACATTTTCGTAGTGCTTGGCATTTGATACTAACACAGCTAAGGTCTGATAGCCTGACTCCCTATGCTGTGTCCATCAGAAGAACAGGAGGGAGGCTTCCCACAGCAGGTGCCCTTACCAAAGATGTCGAATTGGGAGAGATGTGTGTTTCATAGCAACCAGGACTCCACCTTGGTCAAGATACAGAACACTGTGCTCTTCTTCAAAGATCTGGACAAAGAAAACCAACACAAATGGGCATATGTACATCCATACCCACATGTCAAGGATACAAACAATCAGTCTTTGTATGAGGCTAAAAATCCCTTCCATGATAGAAGTCTACCTCCCTAACACTTTGGGAAGATATAGATATTGCACCATGATTCCCAATGTGAGATATATGTACTGTTTGTATTGAATAAAACAATTTAGACAAGGAAAAATACCTCTAGAATGAATAGTATGTATTAATGTTTGTATCCTTTTTATTTTCATAACAACATCTAGTGATTCCTATTTCAGTAATGTTCTAATCCTGGATGTCATATATCATACATCTCTGGATGGAAACAATCTTAAGATATTTTAGTCCTCTATTTTCATTTTAACAGGTGAGAAAACTAGGCTTTAGAGCAATGTGGTGATTTGCTCATGGAACATAAACAGCAATCAGTGGAGCTGGACTTGCTGTATTCCAGTACTCTTGCCCAGTCTAATCATTTAGCTCTCCAAGGATTATCAAGAATGAATTCAGATGTATTACAAGTAGTTCTGATCAAAATGATATTACCAATTTGGATACACTGATTATTGGGTCTTTCTTGAAATGGACAGAAACCGATCTAAAGTAAAATGGAAACATACGGGATGGAATCTCTAAATCTTCTCTGGACAATTCACGTTGTTTTCTCAGTGAAATCACTAGTGAAGACTTGCCTGAAGTTACACTACAGAAATCATCTTCCTTCCCTTTGTTTACTTCTTACAGAAGAGAGGTACCTCAGAATGACAAAAGAAGAGATTTCTATTTGCTTCTGGGGGCATTTGAAGAAAGTGGAATCCTGACTCTCTTCTCCAGAGGAAGCTGCCTTCACATAAACCCTCTGCCTCTTTATTTCCAAGATCAGAAAGTCTGGGTTATTAAGAAAAATTCTCTCCTGCCTTGTTTTGCTCAAAATAGAAGAATCCTGCTGTGGTTCTACAAAGGGTTTCAAGAAGAGAAATGGGAACTGGACCATTATACGGGTGTTTCTCTCTAAAATTTAAAGCAGGGTACTCTCATTGCTAAGTGTGATTACCTGTGCATTAGATTTCAATTCACAGTACTGGTTATTATATGATAATTAAATGTCAGTGGGTTATTAAAACATATTTATTGAAGTGTAACAACCATGCATTAGGCTCGTATCTTGTTATGATTGCTAAACCTCATTAAATGTGTGTTTTATAAGCCATGGGTATCTAATTTTCATTCAGTAGGAAGACAAGAGGCATTTAAGCTAAACACATTAGTTTAAAGTGATTCCATTTCTACTTTATCTAACATATGCAACCTGATGGTTATGACTGTGCCTTGTGCATAGAAGATTTAAACATCGCAGACAATGTCTGGGTAATGGCCATTTCTGTATCATTTCATTCCTCTGACATCCAAGCACAGGGAGAGACAGAGGCAGCTCAGCTCAGATATCAACTCAGGCTCCCTGGTTCCTGTCTAACAGACCTACATGGATTCCAGGTTTTTTTTTTTTAATGGTAACATTCCATTAGATTGAATTTGGTTTCACTGTCTTCTAGAAATGACCTTACAAACAGGGTTCTCAGCAAGATACCATTATTAAATGTCAAAAAAAAAATCCAAACAAACAAAGATCTGTTAAACAAAGAAGTAAAGCTTTGATAAAAGACAAAATAAAAAATTAATAAGCTTCACAATTTATGTGTAATACCAAACTTGAACTAAACTGAGCAGTTCTGATGCTGTTTAAGCTTCACCTACCTGCCTCCAAGTGTTCCCTGCATCTGAAGAGACAAACATGCTGATGTCGTTGTCCGACAATTCAGTACCTATGTTACCTAGAAAGAGCATATCAACATCAGTGGGGAAAACTTCCTGCACAACCTAACAACGGACAAAAGCAGGGGCCAGCATTGCTGGGGGACTTCTGCAGCAAATTGTCTGTCTGTGCAGGGCTTTTCTGCATACCTGTTTTAGGTTCAGTGGTGGTGATTATGCCTTTGAAAAATGTTTGTAGCTTGGTCATTAAATTCCATGCACCACTATTTAGCTTCTTTAAATGAACACCACTTACAACAGCAAGCAAAGTAGGAAAGTTTCTTACCTGAAGCAACTATGATGCTTGGAGCAGTGTCTCTGCTGGCGATAATCCCCGATGTGTAGGGATTCTCAGAGACTTTCAGGTGGAGGTGCAGTGAACAATAGGGCTAGAAAGAAAAGACACCAATGGTCAGCATCATAAAAGGACATCATGTAAAAGGTCATTTAAAGCCCATATTCAGAGTATCTATCCACCCATTCATCCACCCATCCATCCATCCATCCATCTATCCATCCACCTAACTGTCCATCTATCCATCCATCCATCCATTCATCCATCCATCCACCCAACCATCCATCCATTCACCCATCCATCCACCCATTCACTCATCCATCCACCCATCAATCCATTCACCCACTCACCTATCCATGCATGCATCCATCCATCTGTCCATCCATCTACCTATCTCTCCATGCATACATTCACCTATCCATTCATTCATCCATCCATCTGTCCATCCATCCTGTCAACTGCCCCATTTATCCTTCTAACCATGAAAATTTCTGCCCATCCAGTGTATCCAGCCATCCACCAATCCATTTTCTTTCATAGCTAGTTTCAACAATATCTAGTTTCAGCTAGGTGTAACCACATGCCAAGTTGGCTAGTAAGAAACAGCTTCATTTTAGGGCTAACTTAATGGCTTAAATTCCATGTGCTAAATTAACAAACATTTTGGTATTTTATCTCTAAGACCCTAAGTGAAGGTAAAGAAAGATACAAAGGCTAAAATTTGGTCTCTGATTTTACAAATTTCCAGTTAAAGTAGAGGGCATGAGATCTTTCCATCCAATTACCACAAAACAGTACATTGTCATAGCTACAAAAAAGGTAGATAAAATATTAGGAGATTCTGAAAGGTGCAAAGATGAGGTCAACTTGCAAAGATGGTTCCCAGGGGAAAATCGTGCCTGAGGCAAAGACAGGTTGGCTAGGACTGCACCTAAATGCTCAACAGGCAAAAGGGCATTTCAGACCATAGCAAGATTAATAACAGGGAAAAGAAGCCAAGGAATAGAGCGGTTCACTATGTGGCCATATGAGACTAAATAGGAAGAATGAAACATGAAGATTCAGTCCAGAGTACTTTGAAGTAGTCACTGGACATTACTCAGTCACAGCACATTTGAGATCTTAGTCTAGATGTAGAAAAAGCTGAAGGATGTGAGAAAATGCCCCAACACTTTGCAAAAAGTCAGTGCAGTATTTCTACCAGGGTATTATCAGAATCAGTTTTATTTAATATAAAAGTTATACATGCACACAAAATGTAGTAGTAAGAAAAAAATTAAATGAAACTTCAAGGAACTTGTTTACCTGTGCCTGAAAAGATCAAATTCTCTGATGAAGATATTAGTTTTTTTTAAAAAGATAAAATGTATGAATCTATTTTAAAATAGACCTTGTCAAAAAATACAAGTCTGTTTTAAACCCCCATTTTTCCCACCTCTCAAGAAGATTACTTTCTAGTCTTATCAGTTTGATTTTTTAAAATCACCCATGGATCTGTTATTACTTTTATTCTGCTCTGTAAGTCTCAGCCAGCAGATATTCAGAGAGTTACAGTGATTACATTTATATCAGATCGAGTAAATGACAAACTCAAAATGAAACTTGGGAATAAAAATAGGCAAACACCGGCAAAAATAAAACAGTAGGTCACAAGAGGGTCTTTTCTTCACTGTCAATACAGAAATTAAAACTCTTAAGGAGCAACAAATTACTAGTTCTTCATAAAAATTTTATGTAAAGCATTAAAGATTCATTTTCACTCTACAGTGTTCTTTAAGCATAAGGAAGACAGTACCTCTACAAAGCAACACCATGTCAAACGCTTGAGTTTCTTTTGTCCTAGAGGAAGGGAGGCAAGATACTCTTAGATGTTCCGGGAACCCTGAAATATCACACAGTGCCCAGGGGAAGCGAAGTCAGATTAAGGAGAGGTGTAAAACCATTTCTCCCTGTAAACTTTCCTGACAACTGCCCCCGGCTAGGACTCTTCCTTCTCTGAGCCACCTTGAGTATTTTACCATGAATGAGCCTGTGTTGTCTTTTCTGGTACAGTACAATTTTATCTTCCTAAGAGATGCTGTCTACAAACGAAGTGAGCATATCAAATACAACTTGGCATATTCTGTGGTATCTTGCATAGATCTAAAATAAATAATCAAAGCTTGTAATATCAAGATATGCTTTTTACTGGAACATGAAAACCATTACTGTTCTATTCAGAACAATACCAGAAACACTAGGAGTTGACTGAAATTTACAGTCTGAGGATTGTTGTGACCATCTCCATAGGCCAAGAAGTGCAAGTTGGACATCATCCCTAGACAAAGAGGCTCTGTGGAGGGCCATTTGTGCCTCCTAAGAGCAGAACACTCCTGGATAGAGCAGCCTCATCTTGGAATCTTGAGCTAGCTGCTTGACACAGCTGGAAGACTGAAAGTTCAGCTAACAATTGAGCAAAGGCTGTGTTTTGAGGGTATGGAAAACTTGTTACCCAGGGATAACAGGCATTTTCATTGGCTGTCTCAGCACCGCTCTGTTGCCATGGCTTCTGAAGAGCCATGACACACTAATTTGAGAAGGAAAGTCACCAGTTCCTGTGATAGCTGCAATGTTAGAAGGATCATTTTGGTGGCCTTTTCCTCCATGCTCACATTCGCAGTACTGGATTGCCCCCAGCTGGTACAGGGAGAGCACTCTGTGGCTTTATTTTATTTTCTTTTCATTTTTGCCAGAGAATTTGCAAAGTCTGCCCAAATGTTTGAATAAAAACAGTGTTAATTGACTCATCTTACCCTTTGAACATACAGTTTTGTGCCCCTTTTAGGTACCTGTCAGAGTGAAATCTCCAAACGTGAACAGAGATTTACTGCAGTGACTGTCAAGCTGCTCTCAGCTCCCACAGGGCACAACTCAAAACTACTGGATTCTGATGTGCATTTTTCCTGGCAGAGCTTTCTTTCTTAATTCTTTCATGATTTTTTTCCCCTCTTATTAGCAAATAAGTACTGAGTACCAGACATAAGGTTTGAGAATCTGAAGAAAATAAAAGACTCAGAAAAGTGCACAAACACCCAATTTTCTTTCATTATCAGGAAGATCCCCAAACCCTGAAGGTCACTTGCAGATCTCTCATTCCTAATTTCCTGTCCTTTGCATTCTTTTTCTTTTATTTTTACCCTCAAAATCCTTTTGCCACTCCGAGCTTTCCAGGAACATGTGCTGGATTTTAGTGACTCATGAATTTTTTTCACTGAAAACATTGATCCTTTATTCCATCCGTCCATATGAAGCCTTTGACCCCATCTCCTGCATCACCCCAAGTCCCCAGCTTCTGGGCACCCCCACCTCAGTGCTCTTTGCTTCTTTGAGTTTGATTTACCTTCCACGTACCAGTGAGAAGTTGTAGGTTTGTCTTTCTGTGCCTCCAACATTTCACTTAGCATAATGCTGTCCAGGGACCTTTCGAATCTGTCTTTTTCCCCCAGTACTGAGGGGCAAACTCTGGGCCTCATGTTTACGAGGCAGGTGTGGCTTCACTGAGCTAAATCCCTGGCAACCTGTTAATTCTCTACTGTGCTTCAAGTACTGTGGGTGGGCAATGGAGTTATTAAATGGTTTCCCCATAATGAAACAAATTTAACAAACAACTAGACACATCAAGGACTGGACTTCTTTCTCTCCAACCTATGTGTCAACAACCTTTGGATGCTATCTTTGTGTTGATCTTATGTCAGGGCTGCTGGTCTAAATGCTGCATGGCAAGGACAGATCAGAACTCTCAAACACAGCAAAGCAGCAAGTAAGTTTCCATGTAGCATCCCCAACATCCTCCTTCCTCCAAATACTATTTTCTTGAGCACTTTTTTTTTTTTCGACTCTGGATTTGAGCTAGGAATTCATTAGCTGCTCAGTATAATCAATGGCAAAGAACAGGTAAGCTTGGAACACTTGGCTGGTTGTGGGGGGCCCAGCTCCTCTGCTACCCGGTATAGCATGCAGTGTTATGGACGGTGCGGGGGAGGCAGAAATAGTCATGAATCTCCTGGGCTCGGCTCCAGTGGAGAAAGATGCCAAACAGATCTATAAAGACATCGTGAAACACTGTGCTTCCCCCAGGGGCCAAGGATTGGTCTCAGCCTCAGCTCAGCCACATCTGCTCTCTTGGGAGCCCCGTGCAGAGGCCTTGGAGGCAGAAGACCATGGCCTGGAATGCCCTACCTAATTGTGCAGCGCCGTCTTCAGAGGAAAGAAATCCCACCTGAGCCCTTCAGGTAATCAGGCTGCAAGGCCTAAAAGTACAGCCCCAAATTACCCCGGATGTCTTCCTTCTCCAGAATGCATTTTACCGGGAACATTCCATTTGGGGCTGTAATTCTGTGCTTGTTCTACATTTGTCACAGCCCTGCTGGAAAATCTCTTTTCTAATCACTAGACTGTGCTTTCGGTGACAATGTCACTTTCCAAGTACTCCCAATCTAAAATCACTTTTTATCTTCTCTCTGCCACCAGCTCCCAGACCTAGAGAAGGTGTTTCTTTTTTTGGTTTTTTTTTTTTTGTTTTTTTTTTTTTAACAGTCTGGGTCTCCTGTAGCTCAAAGATTTTCTTTCCTATTTTGTGCCTTTGGCAGATTTTATGAAGGGATTTTAGTTTCTCCTCCCCACTCCCTTTGTTACTTCCACTCCTCACCCTGCTTTCTGTTTTGAAAGTTTGATTTAAAAACTGCCTTAAGCTTTAGGGCTAGGGAGGGAGGAAGCACCAAAGACTCCTGGGTTCCAGACACATCTCCACTGCATTAATGCACCTCTTCTTCCTCCGAACGAGCTTCGTGATTTGATTCATGTTGGAGTCAACCTGCTTTCAGAGGGCTACACGGCTTTCATGAAAGTCAGTGTGAAACCTGAATGGCACCTTTGGATTAATACAGTGCAAACACATGCTCTGGACGTCTACCATGGTTCTCAGGGCTCATGTTTGGAGACAGCCACGGTCTCCACATTCATGGAGCTCATATTTGACAGGGAGAAGAATCCATGAATGCACAGGTTGATTTCAAATAAAGATGGGGGCCATGGAGAGAAAGGAGTCGGGACAAGTGTTACTTTATGGAATGCCAATGCAGTCCATTTGAGAAGACAGGATATGAATGCCAGGGAAAATCCCAGCTCATAAAAGGGCATTATTCATAGAAATATTAGACAATTCAAATATGATAGGACATAAGTAAACACTGCCAGTTTGTGGAGGACAAAGAAAGAGCTTCTGCTGTCTTAAACATGAGAAGTATATTTAAACTTGGCTTTAGTATAAGGAAGGGAACAGGGAGGTGCTGGAGACCAAGAGGAAGTAGACTGAGGATAGATCACAGAGAGATCGTGATGGCGTATGTGACTGTTTTCATCTTGAACTAGACAACCATAGAAAGCTGAAAAAAAGGAGGAATATGAACTAGTTTTCAAAAAAAGTTCACAAGATATTCTTTCTAAATCTAGTATATAATAAATCTAGTATTCAATAGGGAAAGCCAAGTATGGTGAGCTATCTAGCAATGGAGAGAGGGTTCTGAGTACAAGAGCAATGAGGAATATTTCCAGTAATCAGAATCATCTGTCGTACAGCACTCATGGCTACATGGATACATACATGTATCAACATTCATTGAATTATACTGGTAAGTGGATGCCTCATATTATGTATGTTTTATCACGCTAAAGTTGATTTATTAGGAAACAAGTTCACACTGACTATTGTTGGGAAAATAGGCTGCCAGAAAGGAAAGGGGGACAGTGAGGAGCCCATCATTGTAGGTTATGTAAAAATGACTGTGGCTTGGATTAGGATTATCCCCTGGAGACACAGAAGCAAGCTGACACTGGCTTTGTGTTCTGGGGGCACAGAAATCTGACATATGACTTAGGGTTCAGGGTAGAAAAAGAAGCCCTTGCTAAGTATTTTGTTTGAAGTCCCTCTGAATGACCCACTTATAACGTGAGAGAGCCCAGACAAGCCTGTGTAGGTGATACCATTAGTTTTCTCACATTATGACACTCATTCAAAGCACACATCCCATGCATCTCAGGCCACATATCTCAATGCTTCACTTTGGAACAGCTGTGCTAGGAAGGTGGTCACTGAATGCCACCTCTGTGTATGTACACAGGAACCTGATAAACAGCTGTTACAGGTTTACTTAATCTGTCAGGGCCTTGTGCACTCATTCTAACTGCTGTGTTTCTCCCTGTACTTTGGCAGTAATAAGGATTACTGGGAGCTGAATCTCAGACTTGCTCCTCTAATCCACTGTGACAACCATGATATCCTCTGCAGCTAATAAGGTCAAACTGTGGCTACTGGCTTCTCCAGCAAGAGAATGATGCATCTCTAGCTGTGCAAGAGGAACTGCAAAGTGACTGTCCAGAGTTATGGGATGGAAGGAGGCAAGCAGCGTGGGGAAGATAGCAAAGCCAGAATTGTGTGAGCAATAGACAGACAGACAGACAGGCTGACTAGACACACAAATTGACCAAGTGCTTCTTACTAAAACTAAGTGGACTCCTCTTATGCTTACATGTTGGCCTCTCCCCGTTCTTGACGTAAATGCCACCTAATGTTTTTACAGAAATTAGTAGCATTAATTTAATGCTTTCTTTTATAATTATTCTTCTTCCCTTTGCTCAGTATCTGCTGATGCACTAAGAATGGTGTACAATGCTGCTAAGAGCAGTAGTACTGGGCTGCATAATCTTTCACCTCTTAATCTAGCCTCATGCCAAGAACTACATCGAATGTGAACTCCTGAAAGAAGGACCTGACTTTTGGTCCATCATATCATCCAATATATGAACAAATTCATGTTGATAATATTTACTTCCCAACGTAACACAACTAAAAGGAGTCCACACTTTAAGGTAAGGGCCCAGAATAAACATCTCATATTCTATTGACACTGCAATCTCTATCATGGCTCCTTGGCTTTGCCATTATAGAGGGATAGCAGCCTTGAAGACTATGTGAATATGTAAGCGGACTGGGCTCTAGTGAGACCTTATTTAGAAAAACAAGTCCCAGCTGGGCTTGGTGGCTCAAGCTTGTAATCCCAGCACTTGGGAGGCAGAGGCAGGAAGATTGCTGAGTTCGAGGCTCGCCTGAACTACGTAGTGAGCTCAGGGCCAGCTTGAACTACAAAGTGAGACCCTGTCTCCAAAAAAAACCAAAAAGCAAAAAACCCAAGTCCTGGGTCATGATTTTCCCTCAAGCCATCTTTTCTGCCTACCCCAGCTTTGTACCCTGAGACAAATGGATGGAATATATTATACAGAAAACAAATATAAGTTTAAACCAGTGGTTCTTGACCCCTTTTTGAATCAGAGAATTCTCTCAAATGTGAGGAAACATCACCACAGGCATGACTTTCTGTTCAGGTCACCAAATGTATATATAGTGCTTCTTAGGCCTGGCACAGGTGATTCGCATTAGAAAGGATGAGTGATTGGGGACAATCTCTCACCACTGCTGGAGTTTTCTCCTCAAAACCCAGAGGTGCAGCTGGTGATAGGGTGTCTGCTTAGCATGCCTAAAGCCTTGCGCTTAATCCCCAACAGCAAAACAAAGCAAAGCAAAGTAAAACAACTCAGGCTGAAACCATGGATCTCAGAAATGGCCAACAGTCTCAACCATGTTCTTTTACTTCACTGACCTTTGCCAAAGCCAGCCCTATGGCTCCTCTTCACTTCTTCCTTCATTTTGCTTGTCAACTCAGCAAAAGTCCCAGAATTACTTGCATCCTCCCGTTGAGGTCTTTCCAGGCCCACCACGTGGGGCGCACGTGGTCCAACCCAAACACTCACCAGCAGACAGTGCACGGGGTCCCCCCTGAGATCTGCGTCCGGTGCCTGCAGCAAGCGCCAGTCGCGACCCTTGTTGTAGGTGATGAAAGTCTTCACCTGGTTGTCAATCTTCTTGTTAGCCAAGAACATTCCCTTTATCCCTGCTACCTGGGAAAAATTGACATGGCTGAAAAACATATCAAATTTGAGAAGGAATATATTTTTTTACTTTGAGAAAAGGGGGCTGCCTACATCCCCTAAGACGACGTGTCTTGGGAGAAAGATGGGGTGACAGCAGAGCGGGGAACTATGCTTAGATATGATTCGCCCACCTGCCTGCAGGAAACCACCGAGCTGTGCCCCTTGCAGGAAGATCAGAACAAGTCTGACAGAGTTTATTATTATACCTAACACAGGCTAGCAGCGTTTTCTAGTGGCCAAGAGATATACTAGTGTTCTCAGTTCTATTATTTGGCAAGTTATACAGAAATAGGAGGCATCTTTATTGTAGCCTACTCTTAAATATTTTACCTCCTTTTACTTACTGTACCAGTCCTCTTGGGTAAGACTCATTTATTCTACTTCACTTGTGAGCAAATCTCCAGCTTCTCCAGGCAGTCCTACTTCCTAAGGCCTCACCATATGTGTGCACAGTGAGTGTCAGACCTGGGATTTGAACCCGGAACTTGATGACTTCAGAGTATATGCTCTGAATGACTATTATTGAGCCATTTGTGGACTTAAAAGAAGTTCTTCATTAAATACTCTAATGCAATTACTATTGCATTTTCTTTCTATAAATGATCTCTGTTTTAAGTGACAAATTCACTGACTATTTGGGAAAAAATTTAAACTTAAAAAACAACACTTTCAGAAAAATCATAAAATAAATTTTACCCTATACTTACAACAACATTGCTTTCACCACAAGTAGCTCTTATTATTTTACTCCGAAATACAATTGCCTCCTCTCTTCTATATGGTGGGGAAAAGGTAATGATGATCCACTTGTCGTAACTGTAAGGAATCATCCACTATGGTGTCCCGTTTCAAGTGCCACAAACTTTATCAAACATATTTTACCCCTGTGTGAAGTTATCCCAGCACAGGGAATCTAGAGGGCAGTGAGGAAAAGGACCAAGTATGCTGACCGGTGCATTCTCTTTCCCAAAGGTCTTAGCCAATTTAATGCTCATGATCACCACAAGCCACATTTGAAGGTGAAGACACTGACGGCTCAATGGAGCACCTTTCTGGAGCACACACAGAGGGGAATATGTAGCTTGGATGCGTGTATGCGCACATTTCACTGAGCTGGCCCATTTACATTGTAATGTGAAAACCCATGAGTGAGAGAGTGAGAAATAGCTGACATCTCCTGAGGAAGCACTGTGCTCACCTCAACCAATATAAAACCCTCTATGACTGGTTTCGAACCCAGTGAATAACTTGTATTGCGATGTCATGGATAAGAAAACTCAGATAAAGGTAAAGTCAGTTTCTCAAGGTCTCAGCGAGTTGGGTGTATTCTCCAATCTGTTTGACTTCCAGAATTCTTCCCCAAAACACAGCTCTGACTCAGTCAATTCAGAGAGGCTGGGGTTTGATCAATAGAAGACATGCTTTCCCTTTGCTTTTGACACAGCAAGACCTCATTAGTTTGTACCTGCTTATGTGACATCTGGGATAATTTAGAGTTGGGCCACATTTGTACTCTTTTGGAACAACAAGTCCGGTAAACAAATAAATGCCTTGTGAGTTGCTGAGAGGAATGCTTGCAAGTACTTCGGGAAACAAGCTTTCTGGGCAATCAACAGACGTCAGAACAATTTCTTGTGCTTTGTCAATTCTCAAAAAATGTGGATGGTGTAAACTCCAGGCACATTCTACCTCCCAGCAATACTGTGTTAATTACAAATAATATTTAGTTACCCACCAGGCTACTCCACATGAAACTCCAAATTAGCTTTGCATGTGTTCATGGGGCTGTTATATACTCGAATGGCACCAAACTGCCTGTTCTTCAAAACTTGCATTTCATGAATTAGAACTGCACAAAGCTCTGCTAGTCTTCTCTCCATGTCATACCCAGAAAGAGGAATGACTCTCTTAGCCATTCCATGCTCTAGAGGGTTATAAGGATTAAATGTTCCTTATCCCAGTAGGTTCCCTGCCCATTCTCTTCCTGCCCTCTCCCTCTTTTATTTGGTAAGGGTGCCAGGGGGGAAGCAGTGTGTCTCAGAGCTGGTTCACTTGATTTGCCAAAGTGGTGATTTTATTGACCCAGACCACCTGGCATTATCAAATGCCATTTGAGCAGAGCTGTGTCTTAGAGTTCATCTCTGACAGCCTAGGCCTCAGGTTTATCTCGAGGAATAAAATCTTGGCAAAGTAAGAATAGAGAAATCAGGCGTTGAGCTGAAGAGTATCTATTTACATTCTCCTAGCACTCAAGGCACACTGCCCAGAGTTGTCTTTATATACCGCTTTGCCCCTTTGGTCTGCTCCACAGATTACCCTGCTTCTAGGCATTTGTGCCATCACTCTGAGCATGGAAGATCCATCTTGCCACATCTCTCATTGCAACCACAATGCTGTTTTGTAATGTCTCTGCACTTGTCTTGCCATGCAGGGCTTCAGATGTTAAGACAGAAGCATTAATGCCCCAAATGTGGAATTGTGTGCATGCACATGTGTGCACTTCTGCTTGTATGTCTGAGGTGTGGATCCTTCTGAGGACAAGCAAATAGATCTACCCAGACTGGTAACCTCTCTCTGCCTACACCACATGCATGTTTAATGAAAGGCTGACATTAGGTGGGGGGTGGGGAAAATAATAATCCCAATGGAAGTTGTGGCCCCAGAGACAAGTGTCCCATGAAGATGTTCGGGGGAAGAAGATATATCTCTACTCTTGGGAGTTTGTGTGCCTTGGAGAAAGATCTGTTAAATTGTGTACAGCATGCTGAGGATGTTGGGAAACTACTTGTGTTTCTTTGCTTCTTATATGAGGAATTTCGTAACAGCAGTTTCAAAAGTAATTATTTTATATTAGTTGATATCACACACACCAAGACATCATTTTGATTAGATTTTAAACACAAAGGTAAGATAATGTTTTTCTCCCAAAAGGGCTCCTTGTGTTGAAGGCTCGGTCACTGATGGGCTTTGGGGGAGTAACTGGAGCACAGTGGCTGTCACTTTTTCTGTGGAGAAGTCCACTGAGGAGACCATCATTTGGCTGTGTCATGGGAGGTAACAGAGACAGGAGGGGGCAGTTCATGGAAGGCAGTGGATCATGGTGGCCTGGCCTTGGGGGCTACATCTAGCCCCCAACCTCTTCTACAGTGGCTGACTGGCTGTACTAAATTGAGCAAGAGAAGCTCAACTGAACTGGCTCAGCAATTCCGAGCCCTTGGGCATGGACGACCCACTCTAGAGCAGCTTGGCTCCTGGATGGCAGAAGGAAATGAAGGATAATCAAAGACTGGAGGGTCTCCAGCCTTTGCTTCACCGCGTACGTCACTTCCCGGCTTCCAGGGCGCACTCTACACCCTTCCAACACAGACCCACTAGCCTTCTGATTCAGAGTCACACAGGACTCTGCAGTGAGCTTCAGACTATGAGTGGACCCTTCAGAACACCAGGGCACAGACACCCTCCACACCTGAATCTACGGGCGGCCACTATGAGCCAATCTTGTAAATTCTAATATTTTTGCATATCTTGTATTACATCTGTTTCACTAGTAAACACTGACTGTTACACTTTCTTTCCTGGTTGTCTTTCTCTCCCTCTTTTTCTCTGTCTGTCTGTCTCTCTGTGTCTTGGCTGCCACAAGGTAAGCAGCTTGCCTTGGCTACACCTTTCCACCTAACTGTCCTGCCTGGAAACACTGGAGTCAAATGACTATGGATGGGAACCTCTGAAACAATGAGAAAACATTAATCATTTCTCTTTTCAACTGTTATTTTTGGGTATTTTGCTGAAGAAAAGTAATAAACACAGAGAGTTACAGCTCAACCCCAGGTCCATATATGTTCTAGTCCTCAGAAAAACAATCTCAAAGAAACTTTCACTTGTTTATTTTGTTCTTGTGGCTCATATAGGACAGCCCTGAAATCCTAGAAGAACCTCCTGATGTGTCTCTCCCTCCAACTCAGTAAGCTCCAACTCACTAAGTCATATCCAGAAATCAGAATCTCTTTTCATCAATATTTCCCCAACACCTTCCTGTTGTTCTGTTCACCCTCATCTGTGGAA
This sequence comes from Thryonomys swinderianus, assembly GCA_004025085.1. Taxonomy (NCBI): domain Eukaryota; kingdom Metazoa; phylum Chordata; class Mammalia; order Rodentia; family Thryonomyidae; genus Thryonomys; species Thryonomys swinderianus. The sequence goes on along the minus strand of PVIC010001662.1, from coordinate 9,061 downwards.
TGTTCTTATTGACAGCAATATTCTATAAACTTTCAGAAGACTCTTTTTATAACTTTTGTTTTTATTAGTATATGTTTGCAGTATATAATAGTCATATAATGGGGAGGCAGTATATGTACTAAGAAATCTTAATTTTTCACACCCCCTCATGCTCTGTATAATCTTTACTGCTAGAAGTTAATTCAAATTGTCTCTTTTTCTGTGAATTCTCACATCACGGTCTTCACTATGATCACCTTTGGGTTTTCACTCACTCAGCCAATTGCTTCTTTACCACTCATATTAGTGAAGGGACTTTATACAAAGGTCCTTCATTTTTCTTTCAATAAAACAAGGAGTATGTGTTCTTCCCTGGAAGTATAAAAACAACAACAGCAGTAACCTAAACTTAATGAGTGCTTATGACTGTTTGGAACACCATAAAAGGCTTTCACAAAAGCGGGCACATACATCGGTCCTCACCCTCTACATGGCAGAGCCAATATAATCCTACATCTGCATGGGAAATCATCAGGGTTCAGATATGGACATTTATTTGCTTAATTAAAGTCATTCTACAAGATGACCTGTGACCTGGACTCCAGGCCAGTGTGTCTAACTCCAGGGCTCATCTGCTTTACCCTGTGCCTGGATTATGTACTTTTTTCCAAACTTCTCTCTCATCCAAGAGTATACTGAGAGAAACATGCTATCATGGCTATAGGAAATGGCCATTCTTCATCAGTTGGTACATTTAATCAATAGACATTCAATAGATACACTTTCAGCATCTACAATGCATCATGCTCAGCACAGCAGATGTCAGACCTGGAATACCTAAGCAGACAGATCTTTATTCAACAAATATTTTTCAAAAACTAGAGTTTGACAGGTGCTGGGAATTTGAATTTCTTTAATTATTCCAAGGAAGGGTGCCCAGATAGCACCCTTTTTTGTGCGTACTATGATGCTTTTCTCTTGCACCAATCATTCGAATTTTCACGTGGGGGTGAAGTGGGAGGGCCCTGATCCAAGAGTGCTTAGTTTTACTTACTTTTCTCTGGTGCTGACTGAGAGATGGTTCCTCCCACCTCCTCAATCTTAAAACACAAATCCCCAGGGGAAAAAAAAATGTGAAAGACAAAACAAGATGGAACAGTCATGACAAGCAAGAGAATCTTTCCAAGACTATGATTTCTTTAGGGTTGAGACAGAACATTTTATCTTGTAAAGAATATCCCAGCCAGAAGAAACATATGGTCAGGCAGAACAGGGACCCCATTTGCCAAAGTAGGTGGAAATCTTCTGTCTTTCCCTATTTCCATGATCAAATGGTGCCCTCCCACTAAAGACACAGTGGCCTATTCTACATACTGCAATGGGCAGATCTTGGACTGGAGACCACGTTTCTCCTCTTTGCCTTTTATTCTGGGATTTAAGGGACAAGTTCTTCCCCAGAACTACACCATCATGACTATTGAGTTCTCCCTTTTAAGGAGAAGATGCACAAAGTGTGTGAGATGCTATGTGTGTGACGGGAGTCCCTTCTCCTTGGTCCTATCCCTCGTGAGGTCCATCAGCACGGTGCTTATGATGCTCACTGTGACTCACTCTGAATCACATGCATTTCTGTGAAGTTGGAATTTGTCAACCAACTGACTTCCCTCCCAGCACAACCCGCTCACTCAGCTGGGCAGACTGTCACTGCCCATTAAGCCAAAGTGCTCTTCATCATCATTAATTAATGTTCCCTTCCCGGAGGAGGGAAGATCTTGTCCAGAGCTGTCAGGCTCCCTTTTATCATCAGCACCACACAGATGCACTAGAATCTCCAGTCACAGACATGCTCTTCACCTCGTTTTTGCTCCAACCACTGTCAAGCCTGCTGTCTATTTCTCAGCCCACATGATGCCACCAGGACACTTGTGCTATTCAGAAATAATAGACTTTGGATGCATTGATTTTGGTGTATTAAACACAGAATGCACCACGCTTTTCTCTCTCTCTCTCTCTCTCACACACACACACACACACACAAACCAGAGAAAATTGGGAGCCTCGTGTGATTACCACCTGCCCTTAGCTGGAACACAGGGCCTGGCTCAGAAGGGGTCACAAAGGTCTGGAATGATCCACTGCCGATTCTCTCCACACTGAGTTTTTCCTGGATGCCTTTTCTGTCCTGCTGGTAGGGAAAAATCTAACAATATTTATTTTGCCCTCTGGGATCCTTACTCTTGACACTACTCTTCATTCACAATCAACTCCAGTCCCAGACACTGACTTTTCAGGGAGACATGACACCTCACCATTGAGATTTTGCATATGCTCTGATATTCCTAATCCTGCCGTAGATTGAGGGAAATTGTTCATAAGGTTCTTTATACAGAGCTTTACAAATTACAGTGCCTCAAAGAATCAGTGGATGTATTTAATGGGCAGAACCCCCACTTCTAACATATCCGTTCTATAGCCAGTTTTCCTGGCCATTTCCTGGACAACTCACACTAAGAGAAACTTTAGTTTCCAGGAACTAACCTCAGGCTTCTCTCCCCACACATGGGCCTGAACATCTCACTCTGTCACTGTGCCTCTGCCACAAGAGCTTGGACTAGATGTATGTATGGGACAGTGGGGTGCTGGCACACAGCAGCATCCGGAGGATAAAGGGCACCCTCTCCTGCCACCCTTGCACGTGAGCAGACATGTGCCCTGTGTACTCCATCCCTGGCAGCTGCACTTCACCTCATTCCTGCTTCTTATTAATTCATGAATGGATTTTCTTGCTTTTCATTTATCTGTAGGTTCTCATTATTCATGGTAATTCTCCTGGGAAATTCACACTGGACAGCTTTCAGCTTCCCGCCAGGCAGAACAATCAGATTTCAGGGAACAAGTGTGCCAGGCTCTGTGTCGGCCAATATTCTCCCTATCTAGGTAATCAGCAGATACAGCACTGCTGCCCTGATCGCATCCATTTCAATTTGAGTTGCTGTGAACTGTCAGGCTAATGAAACAAAGGCTCTTCTCTCCGGCCCTGGGACACAGAGCACCTTCACGCAGCAGTCATCACGCTGCTCACAGTGATGATAATAGGAGCCCGCAGCTTCCATGTGGATGGTCCAGGCCAGAAGGACACGGAGAGAAACACAGCACAAACAAAGAGGAGTCTGCTGTGCTCCGAGGTCAGCCTGATTCCTCTCACTCTGCATTGAACACCAGTGTTTGGACTCGTAAAATCATTGGTGAAAAATAGCTGGAAGTTGCATAATCATTCCTGTCTGGATCTGGGGTCTTCCCACCAGCTGGGGACTCATTTAAACAGTCTCTATTTTGGCAGGAAACACAATTCGTCCAGAGAATTTATTTCAAACAAAGGGTATGATAATCAGGAAGGGAGAAAATCAACCTGAAAACCAGAGCTATGCTTTTATTATTTTATTTTATTTTTTAATCTTATTATTTCAGAGACCAAGCAGAGAATGAGGTCCAGGAAAGCAAATGGGCCACTCGGCTGGGCGGATGCTTGGACTTCAGAGGAGCTTGAGGCTCAGAGAGACACTTGTACTGCCCATGCTGGGGAGAGTGCGTGGCATTCCCACAAGTCAGATTTCAAGGTGGCACGTTAGGGGGACATTTACAAATGACAAAGCAAAGTGGGAATTCACGTTTGCTTACAAGAAGATAACTGGTTGTCATGTGGCCATGCAAGTTGCAAGATGGAAGAAATCGAAATGAAAGAAATGCACTGAATGTTTAAATGACATGAGTAAATCTCAGTTTAGATACAATGAACATAATATAAACTATGCTACCTATCGCTGGGTGAGCAGTGTTGCATTTCAGGTATCACATTCAGTACTTTAGAGGATTAACTCACTTCATCCTTGGAGAAATCCTCTCTAGTACCGTGGCTCACAGGCAAAGATTTGTCTCAAGAATGTATACCAATAGCATAGAGAGGATTTCATCTCAAACAAATAGAGTCCTAAATACTATACTCGAAATTTTATCCAAAATGAATTTGAAAATAAATCTTCAGAATAGATATTTTCCCACGTGCATGATCAGTTTGAAGCTAAGATGAATGATGCTATGTTTTTCTTAAACACAGGCAGGAGAAGAAGTGAAGAAAACCCATGAAAGTCTAAAAAAAATTTTCAGTGTGTTTTTCTAAATATATACATACAAGCTAGTCTGTCATATTTCTGTTAAAAAATACTTGGGTTCTTGGTTGTTATGCAATTTATTAATATCCCTTGAAACACACAGAAAAGTTTAAATATCAGAAGAACATTTCCAGAAAATTGTGAAGGAGAAAGAAAGCAGAAAACACTAAGAGAAATTATAATGATGAGCTTGAATTTCATAAGGGAAATTGATTTCTTTCATATTGAATATAACTCCATTATTTCATGTTATACAAATGGCCATTTGACAAAATTTACCCTCAACCAAACCACACTGTCATTAAAACTGTACATGTTTGAATGTATTTTAGGATTTTTTTCAGTTACAATATAGGTATATGATCGCACTCCACAAATCCTGAAGGCATTTGTAAGTGGTCCATGATTACCACTATAAAAGTTTCAAGTACAAGACATGACTGAAAAAGGCTAAAATCTACCCCTGTATAGTAACTTTCTTTGTACCCATCTGGCCTTAAAAAGCAATTAAGTCTTTGGTATTGACCTTGAAAGTTGACTGATCAAATGTACATACTTTTATCTTGAATTTTGGTTATTCTAGGAAACAAAAAGCCACATTCCCTTCAGGGAAGTCTGGTAAGCTCTGCTGTGTTGTTATTTATTTGTTTTCAAATTTGGGAAAAACGCTGTATTGATCTTACCTTGAGTCACAGCAAAGGCCAAGGCCCCAGGAGAAGGACATTAACCAAGGGAGGTTAGAAAGGCTTCCTGGGCCAAAGGAAGCATTTTGCTGGGAGTAAGGACAGTCCCGTGTTCTCTGGTCTTTCTTCAGATATGGGAAGAAGCTGCCCCAGCTCTCTTTAAAATCACCCTCTGCCTTTTGAAGCTCCTTCGAAATAGCACACAAAGACCGCTCTTGTGCAGATCTACTGAGCTGCATCCCCAGACGCTCCCTGGGTCCTTGGGGCTTCCTATCCCCTGGGTGTGGGCAAATCAACTCCTAACAATGCTTTATATATCCCTCTGTCTCCCATGTGGAACGAGGCCATGCACGGACCTCCTCAGAAGATGACCAATCCACCAGGGGACCCCTGTCACCCAGTGCAGGGCCAGCAAGCCTGGCGACATACCTCATAGAGGTCAATCATGACGTTGCCCTCAGGGCCTCTGCTGCTCTGGACGTTCTCCAAGGCCAGTGTGAAGTAGATCCCGCGCGTGTCAGAGATGTAGAGGTTGTACGTGTCGTTCTGGTTCCACTCCTGGACGGCTGCAAACACCTGGTTCTCATCTGTGCTGATGACGTGCATGTCCTTCAGAAAGACAAGGGGGCAGAGCGGCAAGAGTTTTATACACTAACCCACTCAGTGTGGCATCTGGAGGAGCTGGCACTTCAACGAAGGGCAAAGGGCTTCCTATTGCATATGTGACAAACAATAATTAATCTGTTAAGCTTTAATCACATATTTTCTTTGTCACTTGCGAGGTTAGTGAGTAAGGTCATGAGAAAATAGGACAGAGGGCTGCTTAGCAGCTTAGCTATAATTTAATTGCCTTATTAGATAATTGGGAGAGCATTTCCCTAAACATAGATGATTCCGTAGAACCAATCACTCTGATATATTTGCCAGGCTCAAGCGTGATACATGCTCAAAAGGCTCACAGGCGAAGAATATGAGAAAAATCTTCAGAGACAAAGAGAAAGCAGACACTGCGTGTATCACTGTGGCCCATGGAATCACACACAAGCTCCTCAGACACCAGAACCTCTGTTCCCACTGCAGACTCACAGTCCCCGGGGGATGTGGAAGTTTGAGGAGCCTCAGAGAGCCCCACCCACCCGCAGTACTAATTCTGGTTAATTAGTACTTATGCTGATAACCAAAACCTGCACCCAAGATGTTCTGCGGGAAACCTTAAGGGCACCTGGCGGCAGAAGACAGAAGTTCTTGAGGGATTTCATACCCTTCCTTCTGCGTTCAGAACCTGAGACAGAGGCTCGTACAGGTCGGCCTTCTGCCTCCTCTTGGGGAGGCCCCTTTTATGCTGCCACCTATACTTTTTCCTTTAGATAAAGCAGTAGATACACTATAGCTTCAAGAACCAGAAGGCAATATACACACACACCCAAGTCAAGAAAAGTTGTACGTGACCACAAACACAGACAACACAGAAAGACGCTTGGCCTCAGGTGGCGCACCAGCCACTCAAATTCTCACAAATGGATCCGGCTCTGTCCTTGATAAGCTTCAGAAGACCTGAAAATCTTCCTTGGGAATGATTCTAGTAACAATTCTAGTGAGCGATTCTAGTCCCTCACTTCTAATCAAACTTTCTCAATTTAACATGAGTTCAGATCTTCACTCTTCATAGAATCTAATTATATTGAATGGACTATTTAAAAAATGATGTTGGTCTTAAATATTTGAATGGAGAAATTTTAAATGTCATTCTTCTTTTCCGTCTTGCCCAAGACCTCTTTTCCTCTCATGAAAATACTCTTTCCCTTTCACTAAATCACATGATTTTAGACCAGAATGGAATCTTAGAGCTCTGCTACTGGAGCATTTAAGAAAATCTGTTGTGTAAGGCACCAACACTTTTGGATTTTAATAGACTAAGGAAAGGGCAGGGACTCCTTTGGTGAAATGCTTTGATTAATGCTGAAACAGGGATTCTTCGGGCTGATAGGACAGTCATGAACCTTCAACACACCCTTGAGACAGTCTCTGTGGAAGGACACAGTGGAGTTCTGATTTTTAAACAAAATCTTTCAGAGATATCAATAAGAAGTTTTATTCTAATAGATCTGATAAAAACTATTTTACATTTAAACTCATTATTTAAAAGAACTAAGAAACCTGACACAGCAGTTGCCCAAGGTTTCAACATGAGCTAGCGATGATCTGGGGTTCAGCTCTGAGTCTCCTGTCACAAATCAAGCAGCCTCCACAGCACGTGCACCCTGGTACCCACGGATCTCCCATCACGAACATGACGGGATCCGTACTGCTAACAGTGTGACCTGGCTTTGTGGGGTGTCTGTCCCCCAGAACACCCACAGCATGTCATGGGCATCAGCTCCTTCATGTCACTGATTCTTGGAATGAGCTCCAAGGAAGTTAAGGGAAGAGAGATGATCGTTCTCTCTCTGCCTGGAGGACTGGGTGCTCTGAGAGGCAATGTGAACACGTCCCCATCTGCTCCCTTGCCTTTTCTTTACCATTATGTTATTCAGGTTTTTAAACAAAGCTCAGGGGGACTCTGATCTTTCAAGAACTGTATACAATGGGAGTAGATAACTAAAACAAGTTTGGGTATGAAAATACTGGTTTGCCTCGATTCTTTTGGTCAGCAGGAAGATGTCTGTTCCTTCTCGATCCCACCAACCCTGGATGTGGCAAAGGCCGTGAAACACATGCCCTCTGCCGCAGGTCCCTTCGCCCACAGTGGGGCTTCCATGTGAGGTTCTGATGGAATTGTAATGGAGCCTCTTATTGGTTCAAATGGTAAATACCCACCTGGACCAAATAATCCACTCATTTGCTATACAGGTTTCCATTTTTGTGGGAACAAGCTAAATCAATGAGTGCATTCTACCCTCAGAGTTCAGACAAAGCCCAATCGTGGAGCACGGTCCCCTGGAAGAGCAGAGGGAGGGGGAAGAGATGCTGATTCATGTTCAAAGTCAGACTCTTCCTCCAATATAGGCCAGACGCTGCCGGGGTACTGTCAGCTGTGATCACTGCCGGCTCTGATCAGCCAGCGCAGTCTCTCTGGAATCCTCAGCAGAAGACTCCTAAGGGCTTCTTTGATTTTATACTCCTGCTTCTGGGACTCCTTAGGTCAAAGGGTTGTTTCCACTCAGTGTTCCCAACAGAATATCAAATTGAGGGGAGGGTGATAATGATATGCTTTTACAAGAGAAGTGATGTTTTCACTCTTGACCATGAGTTTGTGACCAGCAGCCTGGTCGTCAGGAAACTGTAGCTCCAGCATTGATTTTGCAGCTGATGGCATTTTGTCTCAGTCAAGGTTTATCCATTTGGAGTATGCTGCCTGGAGACAGAGCACTCGATGAAGGATTTGACCGCTGTCCCCGACTCGGGGCCAGGTCTACGTGCCCCTTGGACCAGAACGTCACACTGCACTGAGTATAATTTTTGTTTTGAATGGTGGTGCAATCCTCACAAGCTAATTACTTCATTTTTTTGGCCAAAGAAACCACAACTTAATTTAGTTTGCTGGAGTAGGAGGGAGTTCTGCTTTATTTACAGACGTAATTTGTCCATCTTCCTCAAGAACTTTCCTTAAGAGATTATCAAGGGTAATGTGAAGAACTCTCAGTTTTCTGTTTACACACAAACTCCATCCAATTCTCATCTAAGACAACTCACTGTTGTACATTCTTATCTTTTTTAGGAAGAAAAAAACCCACTAAGCCAAATAAAGAACAAGAAAGACTTAAATGTGTATACCCACGCGGACATATGGGTCTGAGCAGCTGAAAACAGTATTAACTACTCACATGGATGTAGCTGGTTGGAGCTAACAGTGCAGTTTGCTGTGCTGTTTTACCTCTGAAGGGCTATTACAGCCCCTTTCACTGCTGGGAAAGGGCTAGCACGGTGGCCAAGTGAGAGAATCCTGCCCAGGCAAGACACAGCAATCTGTCACCACGAGCTCTCTTGGGGGAGATGTCCTGCTAAGCCCTCGTGCTATTCCCATCATAATTTCCTGGGCAGTTTGCTGGTGGTGAGCCAGGTTAACATCCCACAAGTCAAGGATGAAAACAAAAGAGAAACGCACAAAAGCCCAAAAAGTTCATTAAGTTATTTATGCAACTGAAAGGCTTCAGAGCTGAAGTATAATACGAACAGAGCCTGAAGAACCCTTTTCTTACAAATCTCCTACATCCGTCTCCCTTGCTCTGT
>PVIC010001661.1:0-87978 GCA_004025085.1 Thryonomys swinderianus | reverse complement strand
AATCCTCCTGTCTCTGCCTCCCGAGTGCTGGGATTACAGGTGTGAGCTACCACGCCAGGCCCATTTTGTTTTCTTGATTATTCAAGGCTATAGTTGGATTTAGAAAAAAGGATTGTTTTGGTGTGATATTTAAAAAGTTGATGGAATTGAAAAAGGGAGCATTTGGAACGCATCTTCCAACATATCTAACAGAAATGGTTTGTCTTAGATTTCACAAGGAGCCCCTGTAAGTATGTCAAGAAGAGCCTTTTGATCATTCTTAGTACTGACGGAAACTGAAATGGATTTTCTTGAAACAAGTTGCCACTGTTTGGATGTGTTCAAGTAGAAACATGGTAATGATTTTTCAACTGTTATAAAAGGAAAAATTTTTGTGTTGTATGTCGGGGGGGATAAATGACTTCTAAAATTTTTACTAAAACTAAGACTAAATGATTTTTGTGAATGTATAGCTTGATATAAGGGTAGTCAGTCTTTCATTGTTGATCAGTATTCAAAGCACTATTTGAAAGTGACTACACTATCTTTTTTTCTCCTACATCCTGAACAGAAAATAAGAATTCTTAATGTTGTGAGCATCCATTGTCTTTGTGACTCTGAAATATGATTTTAAACTAAGGTTTGTAAATGGTTCCTCACATGCCGAGTCACTGCCTAGGGTAATTTATGTCAGCTTGAAAAAAGAAAATATTTCCTTGATTTTCCTGTGCAAGGAGAAGTAACATGTTTTGATGAACTAAAATAGTTTATTTGAATGGCTTACACGTCAGTTATAAGTTGAATTTTATATCATCTTCATCATAACTTTACCTTATTTACATAAAGAATTCATATATTTAAGAGTGATATACTTTTAACAGTGAAATTACTCTCTTTCTTTCTTCTCTTGTGGCATTGGGGATTGAACTCTGGCCCTTGTGCTTCCAAAGTCAGCATGGTAACACTTGAGCTAAATCCCTAACCAGCTATTTGTCTTTCATTACAAGCAGATTAATCTGCCTATTTTCTTGCTGGCCTATTTGAGTGACTTAGTGTTTCAGGTGCAGTACTAAGCCTCAAATGAATGAAATTTTACTTAATCATAGGCTGGAATTAAAACCAGAAGATTATGTATTTCCTTAGTTCAGGCAAAGGAAATAAGTAAATGTGTTAAGTACATATGCCACATTGCAAATATGTAAGTAAATATGCAAATTTTGAGTAAATAAGTAATATGTCACATAAATATGCAACATTGAAGAAGAATAGGAAGTAGGGAGAGGGTTCTTTTGCAAATTGGAAGACAACCAACAGATGGAGGGAGCCGAGAGAGATGCGAAGGGGCTTAAAAAAAAAGAATTGAGATGTGTTTGGTACACGGACCAGCTCTCCATAAGGAATGTGACCATTATGTATGGCAAGCATGTACTAACAAAAAAATACAAATTAACATGACTGCAAGGTATGAAAAATCTACTTACATTGACAGAACAGAAAAAACACTTCCCCAAATTAAGACGTAAAATTTTTAAACCCATACAAAACTCTCTTAAAGGATTCACTAAGATTTCCCTCGACAGAAGAATCTCCTAGCATATTTTAAATGGTAGTCTGGAAAACAATATAAAGAATCCCCTCCCATATTTCCGAAGCACACTGTGTTTGCTTAAAGTAAGGCATGATGGCGTCGCGGGGAAGACAGCGCGGTGAGATGGACTCCGACAACCAGCAGGGGAGTAGTAGTCATTGGGATAACAAGATAAATGCACTGTGGGTTTCCATGGCAACCAGGGACCCCAGCTGTTCCTCTGCCCCAGCTTGGTGCAAAATAGCCCACCTGTGCCAAGTCTCATCCTGGTCTTGAAACAAATGTTTTTCATTGTTATGTGAAATTATTCTAAGGAGTCCAGTTTATGAAACAGTACCAATTACTTTAGCAGAGTCTAAATCTCTAATGCACTTACTTATCCAGAAATGTTTTTCTAATAAGTGCTATAATTTTTCTTTTATGGAGATACATTTAGAACGAGCACAGAGAAAGAAAGTACACTTTCACGCTACATTTACAATTCATTAAGGTTTGCAGGGAGATTTTTTTTTCAGGACCTTAGTTGACTTGTTTTCCAGCTGAGTTCTGGGAACAGTGACGCCTTCTCTCACATCTAGTGAGGTGTTTGTAGGGCTTGCTACCGATGGTTAGAAAGCTTTTCAGAGGCTTCTTTTTCCTTAATGTTTTTTGTTTGTGGCCTCCTTCTCTTCGCCACTTACTAGGCGTGGGTCAGCTGATGAGATGTATTTCACTAGGCTCTTGCTCCTTCTGTACAGTGAAGGTAATCACTGAACTTACCTCATTCAGCTTTGTCAAGAGCAAATGAGCTAATATATTTTGAAAGTTCTAACCATAGCACTCAAGAATATTTGCTGTTGTCATAATTATTCCTTTAATCATTTCAGACGTAACATTTTTTCCTCTTAGTTTCAAAATCTTATCTAGTAAACTCAAGGTCATAGTTGTGCTCATTTTATCCTCCTTGTTTTCTTTAAACACCACCTCTCACTTCAAGTAAGATGGCAGAATTTGTGAATGTGGTCACACAGTTCTTACTGGGTCTTTGTAGTCTTGGATCAAGGCTATGGCCTTGAAAAAGAGTTCAAAGGGATACGAAAATTGAGTCTGATTGTGGAAAGATGGTCTTAATCATCATAAGTATAACTAGTCATCAGTATAACTAGTCACAAAGCTAGTTAGTTACATCAAAGATGAGAGCTGAGCACTAGACAGATAGGGTCTGGTTCATATTCTACTTCTGCCAGTGATCATGCTTCAGGAAACTGTGTTCAAATTCTCTGAGACTAAAGGATGTCTTGAAAGTATCTTTAAAGTGTAGCTAATAAGAAGTCACAGGGTTATTTGAGTATTACATATGGTGCATGAAAAGCACAGAGTGGGTTCATAACACTTTATTATCATCATCATCATTACTGCAAAAACTAGAATAATGTATTCTTTGGGATAAATTTTATTTTAATGTGAAAGTCAGGATGCTAATGTATAGTACTTTATTCTATAGGGCATAGATGTGAATAAACACTGAAGATATCATTTCCTCTTCTTTGTGTTCTGTTACATAAATAGTGCAAATATGGGAGTAGAACAGATTTTGTATTCCAAAATAATGCCACAGTCAATGGCAGAACAAGGAAAAAGTGCTAAGTACACAGTGAATTCATTAACACATTTTCCAGCCAAATATATACGTGTATGTGTGTGTGTATAAAAAAATCAGACATGCTAAGCTTTGAGACAGCTACTGAATACAAAAGCACATGAATAGAAGGTACAAAAAAAGCCAGACTTTTGTGAAAAACTAAAACATATAAATAACATAGATTATCTACCAGAACAGGTAGGTTCACGGAAGAGTCGGTTTTCTTACCTGTGCTGGAGCCACTAACTCTAATTCAGACGTGGACTCAGAGTTGAGGGCACTTTTCCCAGCACTCAGTTCCGGCTGGGACCTGTGCTCTGCGGACCTGTAAGAGGCGCACGATGAAGCTTAGTGCACATCAAGCACAAACCCAGCTACAGGGGAGCGAGTGAGTGTTGGATCCCTGAAAGCCATGCCAACAAACGAGGACTATGATGAAAAAGTTAAGCTTTATAAACCTCCAATATGATGACCATTTTCAAGGGTTTTCCTACAGAATTTGAAATGAGTGAGGGGAGATGTGGGAGGGTAGCAGGGAGCTGAAACAGGACTACCCTTTAAAAAGCTTCAAGACGTAGTAAAACTCAAGTGGCCAGAGTTTTGCATGGGTAGTATGGACTATTCTTAATTGTTACATTATCTGACAGTGGATAAGTGAGGAAACCAGATAAGTTAGTTGAATAAGCAGAAAAATGTAACTTAATTTATTGAACATAGTCACATGTGCATATACATATATGTATCTATTTTGACTAATAGCTCAATTATGCACTCAGAAAATTATCTATATATATGTGTGTATGCATATATATGTGTGTGTGTGCATATATATACATATACATATGTGTGTGTGTATATATATATATATATATATATATATATATATATATCTCGAATCATGAATTTCTTCAAATTCTTATTGGTTGATTTAATTTTTTTCAATTTTTTTTGGCAGTACCAGAGATCAAACTCGGGCCCTTGTGCTTCCAAGGTAGGTGCAGTACCTCTTGATCTAAATCCCTGGCTCTTGTTGAATTAATGTTTGACAACTGAGATGAAACAAATAAAGTTGGTGAAAGCCGTGACAACGAACAATGTTATATAGGAAGTTATTATACGTGACACCCAGTATTGGGATTAAGCGAGGTCTCGGGGTCTTTCAGTACAGGAGAGAAACACTCAAGTAGGTGATGCACGGAGACTACTGCGTGGTGTCGATGCGTCTTACCATAAGAGCTCTTTTGATCCAGTTCTGGATGAGCAGGATTTTCTTTCCGCCATTGGATGCCCTTTACTGTTTTGATCTCCATGAAACTTAACGTCATCCCATTTTTCCAGTTGTGTTTGAATATCTACTAAGGAGATAGGGAGCCAGGCAGACCAGGGAGAGCATGAGGTGCAGAGAGAAGAGAAAGAAATTAAGAGTGAGAAGTTTTATCCAAGTAAACTGTGCTCAATCCATGATCACAAGACCCAAGACCAATCGTTACCTTTTCAATGTGGCATACAAATTAATTTAACTATATTCCATTAAATAAAATGAGATGTATTAGGATAAATTGGATTGATTTCACAGTTGAGGCAGTCAGGTACTGCTGAACTTATCTCAAGAGTAGAGTGTATCCTGCATCTTGCGGACGAGCCCTGAAAGGTCTGGTGTGAGAACATGCGCATTGAGTACCTTCTATCAGAGTTCAGCTAAGGAGGAGGCTCAAGACTCCTCTGGAGTTTTTCTAGAAAGACTATCCATACCGAGATGAATTTCAATGTTAGAAGGAGGTAGGAAAAACCAGAATGGATTGGTGAGAGTACTTAATTTTTCACCAAGGAAAGAACTTATACTGGAGATGGAGAGATAGGAGGCAATGGAGAAAGCTAAGAGAATGCTGGAACCATTTCTTCCCAGTGTCTTAATTCTTAAGAAAAGAACTCGTTTGTGATCTCTCTCATTATAGTTGTGTGACTGAATGAAGCCTTTAACTTGGGGTTCAGTTCTTCCATTTCTATAAAGGCATGCTTGCAGTGGATGTCTTCTAAGGCATTTTGCTTCTGCTTTTAAAAATTTGTAGTACAACACACACAACAAAATTTACTAGTTTAACCATTTTAAAGTGTACAATTCAGGGGCATCGGTAGATTCAGACTGTCATAACTATAATGTTTCCCTTCATCCCAAATCAAGGACAGCAGTAAGCTGTCTTTCTCTGGAAGATATAAAAAGAGTGGATGAAAGTATGGCTTTTGAAATTAACTAGAGCTAAGCCCAAATTCCAGCTCTTCCTCTTACTAACTATGAGATCTTGCATAAATTACTTATTAAAACCTGGTCTCTCACATATTTCAGAAGTGTGATGATGTAATGAGACAATATATGTCAATCATAAAAAGCAGTCTCTGGACATTGTAAACCACAATAAATAGTAGCTATTGTTATTGTCTTACACATATCTTGAAATCTGTTGGATGCTTCCATTTTGTGTGGCTGTGGGCCTTGTTCCAGAGATGTTTACTTCTGTGTCCCTGTTTTGCTCCAGACTGAGTGGCCCTAGAGAGCAAGATTCATGCCAACCGGGGTACCTGGCATCTATCGTGACCACAACATATGTGGGTTGAATACACAGATGAGCGAATCCAGACCAGCTATGCCGTTGAGCTCCCCAGTGGTATTCAGTTCAACCATGCTCTGCCCATCTTTTTTTCTGCCTGATTCACTGTTTTAATGTCATTGGCAAAACTTTCCCAGTGCGTCAAACCCAGCCCAGCAAGGTTGAGCAGCAGGTACCATGATGTACTGCCTTACCTAGATCTAAGGATGAAGTCTCCGGGACTCTGAGAGGCTGGCCCCTCTGCTCAGCCTCTGCGCTGATAAGATCAGATCCATCGGCCTTTTTCTTGAGGGATGAGGTTTTGGATGAGGAGGCCTCCAACTTCTTAGCTTTGGTTTGGGTCTGAGATACTGGTTCACTCAGGTCGAGGAGATCTAAGCCAGTGGTCAACACTATCAGAAACGGAAGAGATTAAGAAAAGCACATTTACTGCTTTTTAGTTATTTTTTTTTTTAAAGTACATTTCAGTTGGGTACAGAGAGATCGTGTGGTGATGG
Organism: Thryonomys swinderianus; assembly: GCA_004025085.1. Lineage (NCBI taxonomy): Eukaryota > Metazoa > Chordata > Mammalia > Rodentia > Thryonomyidae > Thryonomys > Thryonomys swinderianus. The sequence continues at coordinate 81,687 of PVIC010001661.1, read as the reverse complement.
TCTAGGTTTGAAGCACTAAATTAAGTTGGCTCACTGATTTCTAAACGCTGTTAGACTGGGCAGTTTGCTGCATGTTCTGTTTGGCGTGGTATGCATTGGTGAGACAGAGTTTAGACCGGCCTCAGCAGTGATGAAATTTTGAAGGACACTGAGATGACGAAATTGAGTTTGAGTTCAGGTGCAATTTGTTGTTTTGCTTCCCTTATAGTGATCCTTTATTTTAGATTGTGGCTCTTCCAGAAAAGGGTCAATCTACAGAGGTCAGTGCTTTCGTGAAGTTTCTGAATGTCTTCATGCTTTCATTTTAAATAGTGAAGTCTATGCGGTATAAAGCAATGCTGTTAATCATCTTTTATTTAATTAAGCAGTTCAATAAGAAAATAGCATGCTGTTTGGGCTCACACTTGAGAGGTGTTTTATAATCCATAGTTGATGAATAGGTACACATGTTACTGCCTTTGCTGTTTAATATGCAAATTTAAATTTCAGTATAACCGACTACAAAACTGTTACATTTTTACTTCCTAGTAGGTTGATTACATTGTATTAAACGCTAACAAGGCAGAAATAATAGTTTGTTCCAATGGCAGCTAGGCACATAATTCAAAAGAATTCAAAAGGCAAGCACTATATAACCTTCAGCTGTCTCTTTTACAGTGCCAGTAAGTAGCTAGCTTTGGAGAGAACCTGCAGGCCGGCATCATTCTTGCTTCGCCTCTGGGCACAGTCTATAGAAACGCTGCACATTCTTCCTACTTACCAGCCCAGCCTTTCCTCTGGGTGGGGAATGGATTTTGCTGATGCTTTGATACTTTTCGTTCAAAGCAGGTTCTGGGCTCTGTGGGACTCACAGCCAGGTTTCTCTTTCACTGAGTGCCTTCAGCTCTGAGGGACTTCAGGACAGCAAGGAAAGCCTCACTTTTAAAAACTGAGTATAACTAACAATAAAATCACATATATTTATGGTGCACAACATCATGATTCAAGCCATACATACCTATCTATGTATATAGGATTTCTTAATTTCCTCTGTTTAGAAATGTTTTAACAGCACAAGTCAAGTTAAACAACAGTTTTAAATATAAAAAGAAATGTGCTTAGCATCTCGTAGTCAGAGACAGATTGAAAAATAGGTAAGGAAGCAGCATTCTAGATGATTTGTTGATATCTTTCTCCATGAAAGCTGATGCTTAATCAGTTTGCTTTCTGACTGCAATTCCCATCACAGTGGTCTATGCTGCTGTGGAGGGGAAAATCAGACTTCCTGCTTGTACTTTTGGGACTTGTGCTTTTTGAATAGACTGAGTTTGTTTCCTGATCTGAGAAGTGGAAAATCATAGTTTTTAAAATATGACATGAAGACTGAGTGATTCTAAAATATATTCAGTGACAGGCTTATGATACTAAATAGTATATTTTCTAGGCTTGGTGTATAGATCAGTGTCAAGCACCTGCCCAGTATGCATGAGGCCCTGGCTTGGTCCTCAGACCCACAAACACATACAAAAAAGTTCTTTCTATTCTTGGGAGGCCAATTTGTTATTCCCCCCTTTTCTGAGCTCCCTTTCCCCCCATTTTTCCTATTTCAGATAAACACTGAAGAAAAGAAACTCTATTGGGAATGAAACTGAGGATGAAGCAAAGATTTTAGTTCTGCAGAGGATTCTACGAAGTATATTTATCATAAAATGCCCTAAAAGTGTCAGCTTATCTCAACTGAGTCTTTCTGAGAAAAGAGCAGCCACTCCGAAGCACCAAGATCCTCTGAGATATGAGGAATGTTTTGTGGCTAAAATGTCTTTGAGTGGAGAAGAAAAGAAGTGGCCTTCAGAACTACGTTACTTGGCTTTATATCTAAAATTTAAGCATGGCAGGCAGCCAAGATAGGCCAGGACCCCACATGCTTCACATCCACTGGATGGTTAAATAAAAATTTGTAGACTACTGTTAGGCTGGCAAGGACTCTCAGCTCAATGTGACTTCCTTATAATAGCAGTAAGGAAGAGGATGTCAATCTTTGATAAGCCACATATATGCCACCAATTATACAAACAATTAACATTTAGTCACTTGCTCTTAGATGCCAATTAAATAGAAAGCCAATTATATAGGAGTATATAGAAGCCTTTATATAGGAATCATCCACTTGTGTCTAGGAGTACATTTGTTACATAGTAATAACTGGTGGGGACTAATTTAATTCTATATCTGCATTTCACCATTCAGAAGACATGAATTATTAAAAGAGTGAATTGCAAATTCAAACTTGGCTCAGCAGGATTCTTTTCCTCTCCAGAGTGTCTTGGGCACTCCTTCTGTTTGTGATGAGCTCTCTGTTCCTTCCTTCTTTTCACATGCAACTGTAAAAACAACCACTTGACATATGCAAAGGCCTTTTTAGTTACCCCGTGATGAAAGAGGTGTTTTGGAGGTTGAATGGCAAGCTTTGAAGTTGAGAGGGTATGCCAGGACAGAAATTTTGAGAACAGAAGGCTGGGGGCAGCCAGCGCTTCATTCTCTGGAGGAGATTACATTTTAGTACGGGTGTGTGTCCCTTAGTAAGACGTAAATATAAGGATCTTCTTGCTTCACCTGTGTTTCAAAGAGTGTTCATAGCTGTAGAGGGGGATGTATGTTTTGTTGATTTTCTTAATGCAGCTTAAAAATTTCTGTTAGAAACAGGGAAGTTTGGGTTCTTCGCTTGAAGTAAGATCACAAAGGATAGTATCTTCTTATAGGGGATGCAAAAATGTGCTTATGTATTTGTGCATTATGTATAATTCAGTATCTTCCAGGGATAATTTTATTTTCACAAATACAGGCTTTATAACCGATGGATTACATCAGTTATAGGAAGTTAGTCTTTCATTTCCATCTGTCACAACAGGGATCCCCAAGCTTCACAGCTTCTGAATAGGTCTGTATTTTCCTAGTCACTCCTTGTAGCACATTGTCTTGTTTTCCTGTTTCAAACAACCCAGTTTGTTGTGTTGACACCATGCATATTTCATTGTATGTGAGATAGGGCATCATGGGATAGTAACAGAAATGACCTGGTCCAAATTCTGGCCCTGCCGTGAATTAGATGTGTGATTTGAGAAGATATTTTGCCCCTCGGTTTCTAACCACCTAAAATAGGAATAAAACTTTGCTTTCATGGGGTAAAACATTTAATGGAATGCTTCATGTACAGCCCTTTGAACAGCAGTAATCATTCAAAAAGTATGATCATAATATAGTCACAAGTTTTTATATGAGGGAATCAGGAGAATCAGAGAAAGAGATAAAAGGATGAAATCGAGATGCAACTAGTTTGAAGATGGAGGGTGGAAACATAAACCAAAAAATTACAGGTGGCTTCCGGAAGCTGAAATTCTCTCTTAGAGTCTCCAAAAGGCTTGTAGCCCTCATGACTCCTTGACTGAAAGACTTTTGACTTCCACAACTTTAAGATAACAAAATTGTTGTTTCTGACACCAAATGTTAGGTAACATGTTATAGCAGCATTAGAAAACTAACATAGCTATTTTGTCAGTCTCTGTACCAAGACTCAAGCACAGGTCAGGTTCTGCAAGCCTGTATTTTTTTATCACTGCTGTCTGGACTTCACTGGAACCTGGAGACATGGTGTAGACTCTATTCATATGGTTTAGATTTTTTTAAGCACCTGATTTTTTTTTTTTTTTTTTGAGACAGGGTCTCACTTTGTACTTCAGGCTGGCTCTGAGCTCACTATGTAGCCCAGGCAAGGCTTGAACTCAGCAATCCTCCTGTCTCTGCCTCCCGAGTGCTGGGATTATAGGCATGATCCACCACACCCGGCAAGCACCTGATTTTTTGGCAGTTTGCATAGCCTGTGGCATGATGAAAATGATTAGTAATATTAGCAAATTTATTTTTTGGATAAACGAATTCCAATGGACAAAATCATTTGAAGACAGAAGCTAATAAATTTCCAAAGTGTTTGTTCCCAACTATCAAGGATATTTGACTATGGATCATAGGCTGTTGAACTGGAAGGCTCCCACAAGGCTGTGCAGATGCCTCTCAGGACCAGCTAGCTTCCTTTGGCCTTGGGAGGTGAAGCTACTTAAAACAAAATAAAGTGATGCTTGTCATGTACTGCTTTGATAGTTAACAGCACAATGCTATTAACCCTACTACAGCATGGTGGGCCATGATTTCAATACTTATTGATTTCAGAAACATTTGAATAGATGACAGATAGATGAGTGTCATTTAATCCAATCAACCTTTTTTAAAATTGGAATTTGAAAGTAAAGTTACTCAGATTTTTTTTTTCTTTTTGAGACAGGGTCTTGCTTTGTAGTTCAGGCTGGCCCTGAGCTTACTATGGAGCCCAGGCAAGCCTCGAATTCAGCAATCCTCCTGTCTCTGCCTCCCGAGTGCTGGGATTACAGGCGTGAGCCACCACGCCCGGCACTGTGGTATGTGGTATTGATTGCTGGTATTGTATGCGGTTACCGGGATCGAACTCAGGACCTTGCGCTTGTGAGTCAGGTGCCGGAACCACTGAGCTAAATTGCCGGCCCCTTACTCAGATTTTTAAGCCTTTGCAGAGGCTTGCTCACAGTCATTTGAACTTTATAAAAGTGTATTTAGTAAACATTACTCTAAAGTAACGGTGAAGATATTTTATTAGGTGATTGTGACTTTGTTAAGGATAGTTTTTGCCTCATAAAGGATGGTGCCTTATAGGCATTCAAACTTCAAATGAAATCATGAAACCAAATACTTTTTGATCCATGGAAAATGTTCCCTCTAAAGGAAGTATTCACCCAATGGCTTGAATCTGTGGATAAAATGTTTTAAAATTATACAGCTTAATAAATATACCTGTTTTTCTCATGATCTTTAGCAGAGTTCATCCTGTGCAGTAACATACATTAGGTTTATCAGAAGATTACAGAGCAATGAGTGTTGTTAACATCTTTATAAGTATTACCTGGACTGTAATATAATCACTCCTTAACACCTATTGTCTACTTTTAGAACACTTGATGTATGAATATGTATAAAATCAAAGATTTTAATGATTATTGTAGCTTACCATCTAAGGATACAGGTTGAGAGGGCCAAATAATTAGTTGTCTACATAGATGAGATTAATTGAAAAGAATTAGCATGTCAATTGAAAAAAGAAAAGACATTCCTTTTTTTTGAGACAGGGTCTCGCTTTGTAGTTGAGGCTGGCCCTGAGCTCACTGTGTAGCCCAGGCAAGCCTGGAACTCAGCAATCCGCCTGCCTCTGCCTCCTGAGTGCTGGGATTACAGGCGTGAGCCATCATACCTGGCACTGCGGTATGTGGTATTGATAGCTGGTGGGTGTGAGTCTCCACGCCCAGCATTGTATGTGGTTACTGGGATCGAATTCAGGACCTTGCGCTTGCGAGGCAGGTGCCGGAACCACTGAGCTAACCCTCCGGCCCAGAAAAGACATTCTTAATGGATTAGCTTGAAATGATCATCACTGGATGACTAAAAGTTGATACTAATGTAGGAATAAGCAGAAAGTAAAAAAGATAATCAAAGCACTTAAAAATTATAAACAAAATTTCTATGAGACAAAAGATACATTCTTTTAGGAATCATAATTTGATTCAACATTGGGGAAAATACTCCTTCTATTACTTACTTGTGTTGCTTTATATAAGAACCATGTTCTTTAGGGACTTAAAAATGGAAAGTTTCTTCCTTGAGATACACTTTTAAGATGAAGAAACATGCTACCAACTGTCTTTTTTCCAGGATAAAAATCTGTGTGATGTGGAATCTTGAACAGTTAGGCTGAACAGGAGGAATACAATTTGTACAGCTCCACCTTTTGTACAGTGCTCGGGATGAATTGCGTCTCTCCCCTCATTCTTAGGCGGAATGTCTGCTACCTCAGGGTGTGATTTCATTGGAAATAACATTGCTATGCTGGACTTAGGTAGGCCGATTCTCCAACATGATTGGTGCCCTCACTGAAGGAGACATTTGGACATAGACATGCAGAGTGGGAGGCACATACACAGACACAAACAGACTGGAGCTGCTCTGCCATAAACAAAAAGACTACTGAGAAATGAGAAGGGAGCCCTGGAGCGGGATCTTCCTCAGAGTCTCCAGAGGGAGTGTGGCGGTGCTGGCACCTTGAGTTTGGCCTCCGGCCTCCAGAACTACGTAATGTCTGTTGTTGATCTACTCTACCGGTGGTAGTTTGTCCCAGCTCCTCTAGGAAGCTCATAAAGAGGGCAGTGGTGTAGGTATTTGGATTGTAAGAAATTACATTGTCTTTTGATTTTTTCCCTAATATTTCATAGCCCTTTTATATTGGAAAACGGAGATGAAAAGTAGCTTTTGAATCAAGCCTTAGTTGCTCTCACAGAGTGGGCTCTTCTTAAGGAACTTTGTTTTTTTTCAGTGAGAATTGGAAAGGGAAAATAAATTTAGTTTCCTCAATTCTCCTGGTTTCCTGCAGTTAGAGATAAAAGGTTCTCTGTCTTTTCTGGAGTAGTTCAGTTTTGAAGAGCTGAGCCTGCTTCATAGATCAGGAAAATAAATTTTTGTTAGTATATAAACCTTATTTAATTTGCTGCCTCAGTGTACCAAGTACCATTTTCTTTTCTTCCTGGCGTCCTTCCTTCCTTCCTCTCTCTCTCTCTCCCTCCCTCCCTCTCTTTCTCTCTTTCTCTTTCCTTCCTTCCTTCCTTCCTTCCTTCCTTCCTTCCTTCCTTCCTTCCTTCCTTCCCTTTCTTTCTTTCTTTCTTTCTTTCTTTCTTTCTTTCTTTCTTTCTTTCTTTCTTTCTTTCTTTCTTTCTTTCTTCTTTCTCTCTTTCTCTCTCTCTTTCTTTCTTTCTTTCTTTCTTTCTTTCTTTCTTTCTTTCTTTCTTTCTTTCTTTCTTTCTTTCTTTCTTTCTTTCTTTCTTTCTTCTTTCTTCCTTTCTTCCTTTCTTCCTTTCCTTCTTTCTCTTTCTACATTGTCTTGCTTTGTAGTTCAGTCTGGCCCTGAGCTCACTACGTAGCCCAGGCAAACCTTGAACTCAGCAGTCCTCCTCTGCCTCCCGAGTGCTGGGATTATAAGTGTGAGCTACCATGCCCGGCCCATTTTGTTTTCTTGATTACTCAAGGCTATAGTTGGATTTAGAAAAAGGACTGTTTTGGTGTGATATTTAAAAAGTTGATGGAATTGAAAAAGGGAGTGTTTGGAACGCATCTTCCAACATATCTAACAGAAATGGTTTGTCTTAGATTTCACAAGGAGCCCTTGGTGGTAAGTGCTTTCTTAGATTGCTTTATTTAACCTTCCCAAGTAACTTTTGAGATGCAGATCTTATAGTCAGGGGAGGAAATTGAGGCTTATTTACCACTGGATACATATGGAAATTTAGTAATTTGGGCCAGAATTTAGGGAGTATTGTGAAACAGAAACCATACCCTGTCTATACTCCCTCGAGGCACAACTATTGGACATAAATTCCTGTTGCCATATATATATATATATTTTTTAGCATTTTGGAAAAATTTCAGTTTCCTTCTCCTGGAACTTTCTTCACTTGGATATACAATGAAAATATATAAACCAAGAGCCAACCTAGCTTGCGCTGGTGAAACGGAACACATCCAAAACAGTGTGGCATTACTTTTTCTCCCATCAAATTCTGCACTGTACATTCCGTGTAATCTTTGGTTTTAGACATCACTTTTATACTCTTAGTTGAACAACATGCCTTTGAACTTGAATGCAGAGCAAAGGGAGTCAGCGCAGAGCGGCTGCCTCTGCTAGAGAAGCGTGAGCTGCGCCGGCTGCGCGCGCAGCCGCTCCCGGAGCCGCACAGGTTCGGGCCTGTTCGTTGCCGTGCACGCCAGGGGCCGGGCCGACGAGGACTTCCTGCTTCAGGTTGTTTAATCCCCGAAGACTGTTCAAACAAGGTGGAATGTGCACGCGATTTCCAGGGGAGCGTGTAACATACTTACAGGATGCAAAACAAAATTGGCTTTATATTGTCCTTCCGCTGTGCCAGAGTTTAACTGTTTAAATCCACATGGAAAGAGACTTTATTTTTCTAAACTTTTGTGGCCCGGAATATTTTCAGAAATAATTAGTTCACCAACCAGAACTTGCAAAACACCTTACTCTGAAGTAGATGCTTTCCTTTTAATGGGATGCAACTAGAAATGTCAAAAATGTTCATCGAAAAATGATCGCTAACGCTCTTATGGGAACGATCAGCAGCATTGGTTGGTAGCAACCAATGTTGTTTCTTCTGCAATAAAAAAATCATTGCCTTGTTTATATGGAGTGGTATATGTGCTAAGGTTCTTTTTGGCTGCAAATGTCATCCCCTGTGCCCAGAGGAATAAAACGTGCTCTTAACTATGACGCAGATCAGCTGTATGGGAGGTACAGTTAAAAGTGAAAGAGTTACCGGCTGTATTGGACGTTACTGGCCTTGCAATGGCCTCCGATTTGGTTTCACAGAGAAAGTCGTCGATGGAGGGGCTCAGGAGGGGCCTGCTCTCTTGCTGTTCATTCACCAGCTGGGAAGAAACGGACACAGGAGTTAAAGGGCGCCGCCCGAGTGCGGAAGCAGAGGAGTTAAACGGCAGCCTCGCAACCAAAGGGGAACAGCAAGCCTCCCGAAAACAAGAACGTACAAAATACATAATGGGGCGGGGGCAAGAGAGAAAGTAAAAGAACTACCAAGGAGTGGGGAATGAGCCTTTTAGCACTGTCAGCGTAATTTTGATGCAGCCAACTTGGAATTTTAAAGCTCAAGCCTTTTTTTTTTTTTTTTTTTTTTCTTCTCTCGGAGTAGTTTTAGAGTTACCCTCCAGTTTCAATACGCAGAAATGACGCTCACTGAGTCACAGGGCCAGTCCCTCCGCTCAGGGGGACGAAAAGCTCATCCCGAATTGTGGACAGGGGCTTCAGACGCCAGGGCTGGCTCTGGCGCAGGCCCTGGTCAGTGCAGACACGTGGATCAGCAGGTACGAGTGGACACTCTCCTTTCCTCCCTCCCTTAAAAAGCTCACTTCACCTAAAACACGTCCTCTGCATTTCCTTCTGCGGTACCTGACAAATGCTGAGGAGAGTAGAAATACTGTTATCTTGATTATCCAGGCCTCTAGTAGATGTTTCGGAAAATCTACAGTAAAATATATTCCTGTAAATTCAATCGTATTTGCCCAGTGGCTTGTTCTACAAGTCAACAATTTTTTTCAGTTACATTTTTAGCAGGTCTCTAGTTATCTGTGGTAGCCAACTATTCACTTTCTGTTATTCTGTACCTTTTTGAATTGAGACTTTCTATGATTAAAAAAAAGAAAATACACTTATGATACACAAATCATTAATCCCTAAATTAACTGGTCTAATTTTTGTACTTGTCATAAGAATCATAACTTATTTTTAAAATTTTATTTTAGGAGACATAATATAAGAAACCAAATACTCGGAATATTTATATGACGCTACTCACTGTTTCTTTGGCATAGGGTCAGTTTAATAGCAATGGAAGATAAGAGGAACCTAAATAATAGTAAATACAGGAAAAAGTGCCATTCCATTTTTCTCAAAGCAAAATGAGGAAGTCTATCATGGTCATTCAGGGAATGAAACTAAACCACACATTTAATACTTTAACATATTTGTGCTTCAATACAGGAAAACAGATTTCCATCAGAGCTTATGGTTTTGATGTTAACAATTTTACTTTCGTATTTTATAATTTGGGCAAGTTATTGGGAGACAAATTTTGGAAATGCTCTTTTAGTGTTCAGGTTACAACGATAGGTATTTCTTTAATCATCGTTAAGTTTAAGAGTTTAGTATGTATAAAGTTTCACAAATTTCACTAGCAGCATCCAACATGTTTACTTGTGTTTTTATGTTCCTTTAGTCTCTGAGAGGAACCATGAATTCCTTCATATTTGGTTCATGAATTTGAACATTCTTAAGTATTTTCCATACTATTTATATCAAAATACTTTTAAATGCTGAGGGACCGTAAGCCTCTCATGTTTGTGGGGTAAAATTTGAATTTTTATAAATGTCACAGTAGATTTGAGTTTAGGAGTACTGCACAATATTTTCTGGCATAAAGTCAATTTTGTTATCCAGAAATGTACTTGAAAGCACTGGTGTAGAATATAATGTACTAGAAAATGAAGAAATGGCAAAGCTTCATGATTCTGTGAATGCTTCTGAAAGTGGGACTAGTACCATAGGATCTAGATCTTATGCATAGGTGATTCAGATACAAACGATGAGTTTGCAACAGTTTTCAAAGGAAGCATTCATTAGTATGTAAACCCTGGTATAAGTGGCTCTTTTGGTCATGTATGTTTAATGTAATGGTCCTTTCCAGTGTGATGTCACTATAGGGATGTGGTCTTGACTTCACAATATCAAGTAAGAATTGAATTCTGCTGTTATATGTATCCATGGTGTTTTGAAAGTCAACATTAAATATGAGACTACATTATATTTATGTAAATTATTTTAACTGGTTTGCATTTGTGCAATCTACTCGCTGGGCTCTGGTTCTAGGTCTTACTGGCCCACTGGATAAATTGTACAAGCCCAAGAGACCAGACTCAGTCAATACAACGGAGACTTTAAATGTGAGTATGCAGGTAGAATGTCACATGCTTATTTTTGATAACCATTGTTTATATGAGAAAATGCCTCATTCATTAAGAATAACTGAGCCCCCTAACTCATGATTTTTTTTTTTTTTTTTTTTTTTTTTTGCTTTTGAGACAGGGTCTCACTTTGTAGTTCAGGCTGGCCCTGAGCTCACTATGGTGCCCAGGCAAGCCGCCACGAACTCAGCAATCCTCCTGTCTCTGCCTCCCGAGTGCTGGGATTACAGGCGTGAGCCACCACGTCCGGCATTGTGATATGCGGTGTTGATTGCTGGTGGGCATATCTCCACGCCCAGCATTGTATGTGGTTACCGGGGATCGAACTCAGGACCTTGCGCTTGCGAGGCAGGTGCCGGAACCACTGAGCTAACCCTCCGGGCCCCCTAACTCATGATTTTAAAAATACAGATTGAGTATCTCTTTTGCAAAATGCTTGGAACCACCACAGGTATTTCAGATTTTGGATGTTTTTGGATTTAAATACAAAATAAGTGATCTTAGGGATAGGGTCCAAGTCTAAAACCCTTATATATAATTTATTATGCAGTGGGAATACTACATTTTATGTAGTATTTTTAATTTGTTCCTGACTCCCCAGCAGCTCAACACATGAGGCCAGGTGTAGACTTTTTTACTCATGACAAATGTTGATGTTTAAAACATTTCACATTTTGGAGCATTTGAGATTTCTGATTGGGGATGAAATATTTTTATGTAGATAAATACAAATTATATCCCACGAAAAGTTCCATGTACTTGTTCCATAAAAAGGACCAAGAATTAGTCCCTATAATTTTGTGTATCTATCTGCAGAATAAGCCTAAACTATCTATAGTTTTAGAATATCAGGGTGGTTGATTTCTGTTCTTTTAGTTCTCAATGCCGAAAATCTATAAATCTGAAAGGATTTTGGAAAGTGAGGATGTTGCCTACAAAAACATCTAAATCGGAAAAGAAAAAAAGGCACAGTTCAGTGACAGAGCTGTCTTTTTAAGCAAGTCTACCTCATCAAAAGAAGTTTTTAAAAAATCTTTCATTCTATTTTTTGGATGTATTTTCTAAAGAAAACACCTCCAGCATTGAGCATAGGTAGACAGGTATCCACCAAAAAGCTTGTTTTAGCAAGACTCAAGAGAGCCCAGGACACAGACCCGGGTTCCTCAGCCGTCAGATCTCTGGCTCGTGAGGTCCACGTCTCTTCCATACCTACTGAATGGCCTTGTTTCTGATCACAGTGCATATCAGGAGTGATGGAAGCACTGTGCTAGCCTGCTTCTGTCATTAAGGCCCTGCTGTGGCTTTCTCTCACAAATGCAAATCAGAGTGAAAGACAAGCTACTGTGTGAGCCAGTGTACTCCTAGGTGGACCACTGGTTAGCTGTGGGGAATGGTCTGGTTGGGCAGAGGGACACAGCGGAATTCCAGGTGAAGAGGATGAAAAGCCAGATGACTGAGAGTGTGGAAGTGTTACTAGAACCGAACCGGAAGAGTTTGACTTTGATGAAGATAAGAAAGATGAAATAAGATTTCTTACATAGGTCTATTTTTTCTTCCCAGGTCTGAGGTCAGAGACTCACTCTCATGCTCATGTTTATATCCAGTACAACTTCCAAGGGGGTTCATAAATGGCTGCCAGATGAGACAGTGACATGGAAGAAACTGAAGACATAGAAAATATCTATCTCGAATAATCCAATTAGATTGTCTTCAGTCACGTGGATTTAGGATTGTATATTTTGGCCATAGGAATTATCATTTTAGTTTTACTTGTACAGATACACCTAGCTTCTCCCCTGCCTCTCCCTCTTCTGATTTTCAAGCAAGTTTATGGTTTTTCCTTTGATGACTTGAGAATAAATAAGTCTTCTAGGTCATAAAGAAAATTTTCAAACGGATCTAAAGGCCAAAACTGACTAAAATCCTTCTAAATGTCATTTCCAAGCTATATGCCATTTCTTTTCTCTTTATTATCGGTAGGACAAGGTTTATAGACTTTCTCTTAAAATCACTCCTCAGTGGGAAAATATGAACTTGATTTTGCTCTTTCAGGACAGAGAATATTGATGTTTTATAAATTATAAAAAGTAAACTGAAGGTTTTTTTTTAAACTCTTTTTGAATAAGTGTGTTGGAGTAAGTACAATTTTGTTTTAAGCAGATTGTACGTCTCTGGTTTATGAACATTCGAGTTGCAAACTCTCACAGGTATGAGTGGATCTCAAAATAAGAATATTCATAGAAGCAGCTCACGTGCCTGCTGGACATGTCCTAGTTGTGCTGCCACGTGCTCACTGCAGAGTGTGACAGTGCACACAGTCCGCGCAGTGCTCATTCGGAGCCCAGGGGGTCTGGAAGCAAGGGGAGAAGCTGTGCTGATACGGAGGGGTGGGAGGAAGCACAAAGCAAAATGCGTTATGTGTTTGTGTCAAAGGTGTGGGAGATTCACTTTGTTGGACTTACAAACATATCCTATCTATGAACAGTCTCCCAGAACAGAATTCATTCATAAGTCAAGGACTTAGTGTATCATAGCTGATTAAAAAAAAAAAAACCCAAATCAAAAACCTACTTCACTAGTTGTTAAGGGTTTCGCCTGTTTTTTTTTTCCTTAACAATTTAAATTTTCATTTCTTATCCTGCTCTGGCTGTTTCTTAATATTTGGATCAGTTAAAGCTGGGTGTATAGCTCACTGGTAGTGTTCTTAGTATCCACCAAGCCCCGGGTCAATGCTCAGATCGCGCTCCTGCGCGTCTGCGTGCGCGCCCCTGGCGGCAGGTTCTTATTTCTCCTCCAAGACCTGCTGAACTGGGACACTGCTAGGAACCTTCTTCAGGGCCGAGCAAGGTGTATCTCCAAACTCTCTTGCTCTACTCAGTATCTTTAGTTTTATCTGTTTTCCTTCCCACTAGACTACCACTTCCTGAGGAAGTACACGTTCTTTTTTTTTTTTTTTTTTTGCTTTTTGAGACAGGGTCTCGCTTTGTAGTTCAGGCTGGCCCTGAGCTCACTATGTAGCCCAGGCAAGCCTCAAAATCAGCAATCCTCCTGTCTCTGCCTCCCGAGTGCTGGGATGACAGGTGTGAGCCACCACGTTCGGCACTGTGGTATGCGGTGTTGATTGCTGGTGGGCGTGAGTCTCCACGCCCAGCATTATATGTGGTTACTGGGATTGAACCCAGGACCTTGCGCTTGCGAGGCAGGCGCTGGAACCACTGAGTTAACCCTCTGTCCCATCTTTCTTTCTTTCTTTTTTTTTTTTTTTAATCCCATAGCAATTTAATAAATTCTGTTCTGATTTTGTATAATCTAACTGAACGGTAAGTTTTGTATCCTTAATTTCATGGTGGGTTTAAATGATTCACAAAGAGATCAGTAGTCCTCAGAAATGTCTAGTGGTTTCTTTGCAGGTTTGAGTCTATACAGCTAAGTCTCTTTCTTCCCAGTTTCACATTTTAAAGTTTGGAAACCTAGTGGTGCCTAAAAGAACATTTCCAGTTGCAAGGCTTCTACCAAGAAGTTAAGAATGCCAAATATGAATGCGTAATTGGAAAAAACTGGAAATAAGCCACTTGGCTTACTTCAATCAACACTGGGAAGAAGAGTATGGACCAAAGTGAGTGGGAGGTAAATAGCACTTGGAGACTGAACCTTACTGCCTCCTTCATGGACTATAAACCAGAGATTCAAATCTGGAAAGTCTGAGAGAAAATAAGTGGACACAGAAGCAGTAGAAGTAAGAAGACAGGTGAGTTAGGATTCAAAAGACTATTGAGCCTTTAAATATTTTCCTTGAAACCATGTATCCAATTAAATGACTCCACCTGAATTATGGTGTATTCAGACTAGTCAGTTGATGGGGTTAATAGTAGCCACCAAACGAACAGAAAATATCATCTAGCTTTAATGGATAATTGTCCTAAAAACTTTATCTGAAAATACATTTGCTTTAGTTGAATCACTCTAGTTTCAATATTTAAAGTTAAATTACTATGTGATTTAAGATTCAAGGGTCTATTTAACCAAGGTTTTACTTTGAAATTGTCTGTTACTTAAACTCCAGTGAATACTTATATTTCTTCTTTTGTGACTTACTTATCTTTAGAGAAAATATTGCTTCATTCAAAAATATGGAGAGAGCAGTGGGGATTTAGCTCGTTTCTGGCATTTGCCTCATAATTACAAGGTTCTGAGTTTGATTCCTGGTATTAAAAAAATTCTCACAAAAATATGGAGAGGAAAATTTGTAAACATATCAGTAAAAGTTGACAAGAGAGCAAAATACATTTTGATTATAATATAAAGGATAATGACCAATTATTTCATAAGTTTATGATTCTGATTGATGATCTTGAACTGTCGCTTTAAAGTAAAATACCTTATTTTTTGTGTTTAAGTATTTCAATAATTCCCCAATGTTGAGTGTGTATGGGAACTGTATATAAAATGTATCAAAGAGTTCAATTAAAAAAAGAATACTTTTAAGTGGAGATAACTATAAAAAATTGACAAATATCTCCTAATTGTAATATTGATTTAAATAGCTTGAACATGCTGTGTTTTTTTTTTTTTTTTTTTTTTGAGACAGGGTCTCGCTTTGTAGTTCAGGCTGGCTCTGAGCTCACTATGTAGCCCAGGCAAGCCTCGAACTCAGCAATCCTCCTGCCTCTGCCTCCCGAGTGCTGGGATTACAGGCATGAGCCACCGCGCCCGGCACTGTGGTATGTGCTATTGATGGCTGGTGGGTGTGAGTCTCCACGCCCAACATTGTATGTGGTTACTGGGGATCAAACTCAGGACCTTGAGCTTGCGAGGCAGGCACTGGAACCACTGAGCTAACCCTCCGGCCCAATATGCTGTGTTTTTAAACCTTGTTTAAAGGACATAAAAATTTTTGTTTTTATATGAATAAAACAAAAATATGCTTTTTATAAGTGTGTATCTGTGCTTTTAAAAATTCCTTTTCTATTTGACATTATTGGTTTAAGGTGAACGCATTTGTTAATTATATAACTTTTAATAGAACTATTTGTTTGTGGTCATGATCTTACCCAATCTTATAAATGTATGTAATGCCTATCAAAATAGTGACCATATTGTAAGTGTTAACAAATTTAACTGAATCTATTGAAATGACAATTGAATCATTACCATGCATCGCTACCCTTCTAAACTTTTGCAACTCTACTATGTTAATTCTGAAAACTGATAGAATTAAGTTCCTATGGGCTAGTGGGACTTGGCCTACGTCACAACCTAGTTCATATGTATAAGTACCAGAGGGTCTTCTTGTAAAGGATAACCTTGTAGTAACTTTCAACTCTTCTGCTTGATCTGAATGTCAGTGAACTAACAACAAACACTTTTCCAAAATGACAGACTTCTAAAATGATTATATTTATAAGGAACTGATCAGCTATCATTAATTACGATGAGTACTATTGATACTAAGGTAGGCAAGAGAATATAATTAAGGGATCTGTTTCATGTTAATAATAAAAACTTCAAAAAGGCCATGCCTAGTAACTCTGAAAATGTTTTTTCTAGTCAAGGACATTATTCCTTTTATCTTTAGCAGGCAAAACAGTTAAATCAATGTTGAGGTATAAAGAGTGGGAAGAGATAGAAAGACAAAGGCTAAGTGTAAAGAATAACTAATGTCTCTTGACCAGTCAGACCAGGAATATAGTTCGAACCCACTGTGTTCTATAGGAAAAACAAGTGGGTTGTATCTTGCTACAAACAAAAGTACCCAGGAGGTATGGTCAAAATGAAAATTTCTCAAGATTCCTTACCAGAGAAAAATCTCCCTAAAGCCCTCTCATTCACATAAATACATTTTTATGTGTAATCTTCTGGCACATAGTTTTTACTCCTATTCTTGAATTAGAATTATTTATTTTATTGCAATGTAGAGCAGTGTTGCTTAAAGGAGTATGAGAACCTTGAAATTTAAAATGATCCAGGAAAAAGAGAAATGAAATCTACTTCAAGGATCTTTTAACTCAATACTAGGTATCTAAGGTATTATCATTTCAATATGTGTTCAATATAAAAATTACTAACGTGATAGTTTGCACATTTTTTAAAAATTAAGTCTTCCAAATCTGGTGTTTGCTTTGTACTTACAGCACATCTCAGTTCCAAGAGGCCCAGCAGCCCTGTGTCATCAGTGGCTGTTGTACAGCACAGCACGGTCTAGAGGAGCCTTTCCCTCAAAGACTGCAGGGACTCGAGTATGTCTTTTTCTCCTGGGACTTTAATCAATGCATACATGTTTACATAGTGATTTTTAGTCTTAATCTAGGATAGCATGAAACAAGAGCTTTTTGCTGACACGGAATCACAGAATTAACAAATAAACCAAAAGAGCAACTTCCAGGGGTCCGGCAATTTGTGAGCTCAGGTTATCTGGCCAACTTTTTGTCTTTGTTTACTTTGCTCCATGCACTATTGATGGCTGCAATGGAGTGTTTAGTGAAACCCCTTTACAAGTTCTGGAACATGCCATAGTCATCATATAACTTAAAACATACTGGAATGGAGGACTCTTCTACACTTAAGATCTACTGAGTGAATAATTACGGAATGTGGTGAGGACCCAGGGTTTCAGTGGCTTGTTCTGTATTCTATCTACTATAACCGCTTCAGAGACAGCAGCAGTTAGCTTCAGACATATCTGGGATCTGACATGAGCATCTGGCATTCACATAATAGTGATGAAGATGAGTTGATATATTCAGCAATATGTGGCACTATGTCATAGGAGACAGTGGGACAGACATATGTGGAGACACTAGTACATTCACAAAGGATATCAAATAGGAATGCGGTATGGGATGTGGACTGGATGCTATGGTTGCCATGGGAGGTACTCACTTTTTCAGACCACTCTGCTTCTTTTTGGCTTGTGCACGCCACTGGTGCATAGCAGGGAAGAAGCCATTTGTGTATAGTGGATAAAGTATACTGACTAATAAAACTGCATTTCACTGAGAAATCATTGTATCACAGCTGTCACTGAATCAGTTCCATAAAATTATTAATACAACAGGTGCCTTAAATCTTATGAATCAGATTTCTCTGTTTGCTGATTCATAAACTGGCCAGTAGGCAGCAGAAATATGATATATCAGAGAAAGTATTATATAATCTTCATGCAGTAAACTTGTGACTGGCATCTCTAAACAGTTAATGCAACATTAGACAACGGTTAAAGAAGCAACTGGTACCACACACATGTTCTGAATATGACAGAATGGTAATCATCACAATTTTTAAATTAAAAAATAAAACAAAAACATTATTTTGTGATAAATTTCAAATTCAAGCTTAGGTGGTGATGACGATTTTGAACACCTGGGAAAGATTACCAGGAAGTGCCTAAGAAACACATGGTTTGGTGAGCCAAGTTTGTGCTAAGTCGGAGTGTCCTGAGATGATGTATTAGCCTAATGGTGCTAACATCAGCAGATGAAATGCACATGGCTCTCCTGTTAGCCAAGAACTCCAAGTACTTCTCACCTCTCGATTATGCACCTGAGCAACTCTGTATTGGATATTTTAGACATGGATTCACAAAGGCCTGACTCTGATAGGCAAGAGATTACAACAAAACTGCATCTCCTTTACTACATAAATTAGAACTTCATAAGTTTGAAGCAAATTTCTTTTCAACTACTACTATGTGTCACTGAGAAGAAGCACCTCTTTTTATAGACTTAAAGAAAAAAACCTGACTACATGAAATTTATACCAAAGTTTTAGGAATCTTTAATAACCTAAAAATTTATTTAATTTTAGTGTTATAATTTTCATTACTTACACCATAGTATTTAGAATAAAAAAAGCCACACATGTTGGCAGCAGCTGGAGACAAGATCTGCTGATATTCTAAAAATAAGTTGCTATAATTTAGCTTTTCATATAAATGCCTTTCATGAGGACTGTAAATGGACATTTTTCTAATTCGAGGCATGTACATATAATAGGAACTGAATCACTGCATTTACTATTACATTATGGGAAAAATGAAATGTTTAAAATAACATTCTAATCTAAATTATAAGATAAATGCAAGTAAAAATATTCTTCATTTAAGAGTTTAAAACTGATAGTTCCACAGTGTGATGAGTATACTATATATATTTATGTAGATTTTACAGGGTGTTTCAAAAGTCCCTGAGGACACATGGGCTCCATGGTCTAAGCATGTCTTTGCATACACATTCAAAGGGGTTTTTGTTACACTTTTTTATAATGGATATTGAAAATGGCCCTCATGAGCTTGTAATACAGATGATTTTGTTGTTGTCAAGATCACTAAGTATAAGCAGGATCACAAATGCCATTTTCTTCATGGGGTCTCAGGGACTTCTGGCTCATTCCTGTAAAGTAGTTATCCACATAAATATGTATAGGCAAATATGTAGTATGCATAGTCACAACATAAATATATTTCACATTTAAGAAAATTTAGTTATTCTACTGGTAAACTGACATATGTATACAATATAATTGTATTTATTCACAGGAATTTGATTGTTATTTGTTTCCCAAAGTTGTTAATGAGACTCCTTTTAAAGAAACAACGTGTTTTACAGTATTTCAATGTATACTTTTAAAACTAAAGTTGAGTAATGAAAATGAAAATCCAGGAAGAAATAACTAAGAATTTTTTTTTTTTTTTAGCAATTTTGGTTTGCCTTTATATTTGTACAGTTGTTTGAAACTGTCTTTAAAAAAATTGTTTCCAGAGTTAATGTTTTTTTTTTCCTCTAGTTAATCATCACATTGTCTGATATATTGACATATGTCAGCTTCCTACAGGAACCCTATGGGTCTGCCCACCTGTGATGTCATAGTAAGGAGGGGCTTTTCTTCAGCAGACTCCTCCCTCGGTATCTCCTTCATCACCATGGCAACAGCCTTATCTGCCGCCCTAGAGCCTTTTCCCTATAACAGTGAAATCAACAATGACTGTGTCAGGAGAAATCTTTAACGTATTTTATTACAAGATACTCTAATGTTTAAACAGCAATCCAACATAAATGAAGAGGTAGGCTGCTGCTGCAAGTGAATCTTGAGGCTTTTGGCTGAGGAAAAAACACAAAATCTGAAAAAAGATTATTTGTGAACTTTGACCTACTTTTTCACCTCTGTAACTGATATATTATATTTAATTTTAACATAGTATTTTATAGGTATGTATTTTAAGGCAATTAGCATAACAAGCCTTTTATATTATCAATTTAAAAACCACAGGGGTTGCCTGGTCTATGCATTTATAAAGTATTACTGTATAATCTCTAAATATTTTGAATGACAGGAGTTTGTAACTGAGATTAGGATCCGAATCAGATTCCGACAGAAAGTTTTTACTGGGTGGTCTCTGGAGTCCCTGTTACTTTTTAGTGGATTGGGCATAAAAAGTGTAAAAATGTTATAAAATCTGAGGAATTCTTCAGAGGTTTGATGTACTAAGAGTTTATGCAACTTGCTTTATGAAGACAGTTGGACCATGATGAAAAAAATATTTTTGCTGCTTTCAATGTTTTTGAGACCACACGATTTTAGTAGTATTTAGAAGTGTGTTTTAGTTAGAGAACTCTGTAAATCCAGAAACAAAAGATGGTTAATACTGAAGGGCTGATTTGCTTATATCTATCTGTCTTTGTACAAAACAGAATCATGAACTGTAAAAAGCTATGCTGGTTTTGTGACTTTAGAAGTTATAAGATTATTAAATGTTGGAGAACAGATGTAGCATAGTGAAAAAGAAATCCAAGTATTACCTTCCCGACTGAACTAGAAAAAAATCATACTATGTAAAAATTAAATAACCTTTAAATATTTCAAAAACAAACAAACAAAAAACTCTTTTCTCAGGTCTCTGGAAGATCCTCTCCAGAGGAAATAATTTTCTGCTAAGAGCACATATCAATGAATGCATTATAAATCTACTTAAAATATGAATGTAGCATACAGAGATGTCATAGGTAAAGAAAATAAGAAATTGAACATATGGGGAAGTGTTACCTGAAAGGGGAATTAAGAGCTAAGGTTGATAAATCTTGATAGTTTCTATGCAATGAAAAGGGATAGAATTCCATCGTTATCTTGGGCTTTCCAAGGGCATTTATTTAGAAGGCAGGTTCACCCCTGGGGAGCAAAGCACTGTCCATTTTCTCAGACACTGACTTTCTACAACATAGCCAGAAGCCACTTTATTTATGAGCACAAAGAAGAACTTTTCACAGAGTTAATGGCTTTTAAAATGTGTGATTCTGTTTACGATGCTGAAAGTTTGTTTCAATTTAAGAGCTAGCATTTAATGGAGGATAATGTTTTACTTTCAAGACGGAATATCAGATATTAGAGATTTTATCCAGCGATATAGTGGTGGTGATTTTTTATATGTGTTCTGAAAAGATTCTGTGGCCACAGTCCTAGGATAACTGATTTCTGGGAGATTTGTAAAGGAAAACTTAACTATTCACTGCGTAACAAACCGGGCTACGTGATTCCGGGTTTCTTCTTTAATGAAGTGATGTGAACTCCCTCAAATGGAGATGCATACAATTTTGGATTCTGGGAAAAAACTGATTGTGATGCTACTAATTTGCTTAACGTTTTTCAGATATAAAAATTATTTGGTTGGAACATTACATGCTGTAAGCTTAGTATACCTTTATGAGCTAGGCTTATTTATAGACTAAATATGGCTTATAACAAGTATTTTTGCAGCTTGTTCTCTCAAAAGAGCAAAATCATTTCTGAAGAAATCTTTCATGCTCCAAGAAATTCTAATAAAATAGCAGTAAACAAACTGGCATGCTTATATTTAAATTCTTATTCTACTTATAAGAACAAATCTAATGTTACAAGATGTAATTTTAAAAAATAATAATTCAGACTTTTCTTGAGGTAAGAAAAAAATGTCAATTGATAAGCATCTCAAAAAATTTCAGGTCAGTTTTTCAATATGCCATTTATTTGAAATGCTACCAATCCATAAACTATATATTCTTTTTTTTTTTTTAATGTGCAACTATAGTAGCTAGAATTAGCAACGGACATGCCATTTCACTAAAAAAAGAAAAAAACAAAAACCAAACCAAACCAAAAACAAATTAGTCCTTTCATGCTGAACTCTAGAACAAAGCAGTGGTCAGCTAGAAAGGATGTATAATAAACACATGCGGTGCTTTTTATTTCTTGCAGAAAAACCCACCAAAGCCAGGGTCAGGTCACTTTTTTGAAGACAGTGCCACTTTTTCTTCAAGGTAACACCTACTACCTGAAAAGAGTCATGACACCCATGTTAGTGCCTGCTAGCAACTTTTTTCTTTACAGCCTTTTAGCTTTTGAGATAATACCCCATGAGCCTCACTGCTTTATAGCTGTGGTAAACTCTGAGAACAGAAATGACATTGCCATGGGTTCAGAGACGGTGTTCAAAACCCTGCTACTTCAAGTGAGCACATTCATGCATCAGAGCAAGATTTCCTAGTGCCACCTCCACATGGTGTCGTCCAATCCAGCTGTTATTTCTGTCTTCTCCATTATCTTGTGGGAGAATGCTTCCAGAATTCAGAATGTTACTGATAATTGACTCAACAATTTATAAAACAACTAAGTTTTGCCTATTAGTAGCTCTGCGAGGGCTGACAGCAATGTAATATGCTGGTGTCTTTCCTTGTTGAAGTCAGTAGCTTAAAACATTAAAAGTAATGTAGCTGCATGATTATGCAATCTTCAAACCCAGTTTTCTAAACACAAACACACCAGTCAATATTCATCTATTGAAAACAACACAAAGAAAATAAAGAGAAAATATACACTGAAAATACACTCATGCCTGAGTGTTTTCTATTTAAACTCATATGTTCCTACATCATTCTTAGCAAGAACAAGAAACAATGAAACTTTAGAAATTGATTATCACATTGTGACATCCTTCAGATCATTTCAGCCTATTTCTTTTTAAATAATATTTGAAAAATCTATTAAAAGTACTCCTTTAAGATCTTGCAATACTTTGTTTGGAAAACATTATCAGTCTAAGGGGAAATTTATTTTTCTTAGTGTTTTGCTGTGGAAAATCCTTTGATGTTTCTTTTATTGTTCAATTCTTCATCAATAAAACATATAAAATGAAAATCTTTCTAGTGAATAATTCTGGAGAAGACTCTCCTAATTTCTGTTATGCAAGTGTGCAAAAATGAAGGAAATGCAGGGAGAACAGCGAATGATATTAATATGTATATGTATTGAGAAAGCCTAACATTGGCCTACTTTTCTTTTTCATTCCTGTAGGATGGAAAATTCAGGGTACAAAACACTGCACATCACAGGAATCTCTCCGGCTGGATACCAGGCTGTGGAACCACCAGAGGTCTTTAGATGAGGAGGTGGGTGCTGGCTGCAGTCCTGCCTCCCAGGGCAGAGAGAATGAAACTGTTTTGAGCTGTCATGTACTGGACACAGCGAGGGGGCTGACAAAATTCTACTCGTTTGTTCTTGTAATAATAACTCTGTGGGGAGAGACTGTATTCTACAGAGAGCTGAGCCATGAAGGCTCAAAGATAATGTTGTTTGGCCAACAACTGAAAACTACTTTTTTAAAAATTTTTGAGACAGGGTCTCACTTTGTAGTTCAGGCTGGCCCTGAGCTCGCTATGGAGCCCAGACAAACCTGGAACTCAGCAACCCTCCTGCCTTTGCCTCCCCAGGGTTGGGATAATAGGCGTGAGCCACCACGCCTGGCACTGTGGTATGTGTTAATGATTGCTGGTGGTCATGAGTCACCAGGGCCGGTATTGTATTTGGTCACGGGAGATGGAACCAGGGACCTTGAGTTTGCTAGGCTGGCACCAGAACCACTGAGCAAAATCTCTGGCCTGAAAACCATTTTTTCTGTTGTTGTTGAGCTGAAAAGGGGGTCCATAATCTGTCTCCCAGGGCTGCCTGCTACATTCTCTGTCATACATACTCTTGTTATCTGGTTGGGGGAGCTAGCAGGCTTCCTTTCAATGTCCTGCGCCTGTCATGTACATTATTTATGATTGAAATCAAATTTTAGTAGCAACGACTCTCAGTGCTCAGTTACTCAGGTTACTTTATAATTAAGAATTTCTCAGACTGAATATAAGAAATCCTTCCCCATGATGTTCAGGACTTCCATATTCTAGGCAAGCATTTTACCATTGAGATACTCTTCCAGAACTCCAAGCCTTTAAACAAACTTTTTTCTGTGAATCTTTCATTCTCTTTTCTGGAAGAATCAACAATACATAATTTTACCCAGGAGTGCATTTCCAATCAAACACTTATAATTTTTTGGAAACTAACCTGAGCATTTCATGTATAGAAATTTTATAGATCTTGGGTTTATAAGCTTTTGTAACACTCTAATTTTTAATGCTAATTACATACCGTTATGGCAAGGTTATTACAAATGAAATGTTAATCATTTTTGTATATGCTAAATATACTATACATCTTACACATTCCTGGGTTCAAGCACCTGCAGGAAGCTGGCCACAGAAAAGGCTAATGTAATGATGATTTTCATGTCATGTGCAGAGCCAGACAACATGCTTTCACTTGGGCAAGTACATGTCACAGTGAATGTCACACTCTCTTCAAACCTTCAACATGGAGAGAGGTCAGGCATTTCCCAGTGGCCTCTCTCTACTGGTGATGCCTGCTGTACCCTTCCCAGCTGAGTTGGAGATTTCCTGTCACACAGACTAGGGTTCACGTCATACTGGTCCTGTTTTGACTTTTTGACTTCTCCAGCCAACAGCGTATTTTGTATGTCTTAAAGATGGTGGAACTAGGGTTGGAGATTTAGCTCAGTGGTTTCAGCGCCTGCCTCACAAGTTTTGATCCCCGATAACCACATACAATGCTGGGCGTGGTGACTCACGCCCACCAACCATCAATACCACATACCACAGTGCCAGGCGTGATGGCTCACGCCTGTAATCCCAGCACTCGGGAGGCAGAGACAAGAGGATTGCTGAGTTCGAGGCTTGCCTGGGCTACATAGTGAGCTCAGGGCCAGCCTGAACTACAAAGCGAGACCCTGTCTCAAAAAAAAAAAAAAAAAAAAAAAAAAAGGTGGAACTAGAACTAAATCGGAGCTCACTGCTGCTTGTTGCTAAATGTCTTGAAGGAAGCACAGATACTGTAAATAAGAAGCAGGGACAGACATAATCATCTCTCTTCATAGGAGTCATATATGGAATTCACAACTCTTAATGAATTCGTCATTTTCAATGATTTGGAAGTAGAAATAGTGTGATTTCTGGTTCTGTAATAAGAGTCAAGTTGTAGCATCCAAATTGGTGTCTATCTATTTAAATTAACAGCACAAGACACTTAAAAGGACTTCTCAGGTACCATGTATTTCTCCTTTAGTATCATTTTCCCCCACTAGAGTTGGTGCTTTTTTCTTTGTTTTTACTTTTTTTTTTGCACACTACAGATGTACCCCTCAAGATAGCACCTTTCCTAGGAAGTCTGAGATGAATGAGGAATGATTCCAGTTGTGCTCACATACTCTGCAACTGTGCCTTCAGTCTGAATTACATGTTGATTGGAACTTTTTGTTTGGTCCTTCCGCTCTGAGACTGGGTGGGGCATGGGAGGAAATAAAGTAAAATCTCCATGGTCTTTGACTAGAGACCTTCCCTGGTAAAAGCTGTTAAGATTCCCAGCATGCATAAAAGCTGTTAAGATTCCCAGCCTTCTCTCTGTATACCCACTTTCCTTGACCTGATTTTCCTGGGTCCTTAAAAGACTTGTGGCTTCAATGTACTGTGTGCCATGCCGGTGGGTAAGAGTTCCTTTTCTTCCTGGGTTGGTGTCTTCTACTCGCCTTAGTGTGTTGTCCCCACTGCTGCTGCTCTGTCTCTGAAGCTCCTAGCTCTGTCATCTCCGGGTGGCCTGATGTGGCAGCTCTGTTCTGCCCTAACAGGCTCTTCACTGTTGCCATTCTGCTCAGTGTGTTTCTTTGTCAAAAGTTCAGGAAGTCATTCCTAATGGTCTTCACAAGTCTTACTGAATATCCAATCAACAGCTTTCATCTTGTAGTCCTTAAAACACACTCTCAAAAATAAAATAAGACAAACAAAACACAACACAACAATGGGACTGTTGGGGGTGAAGCAGAACTGGCATGTAGTATCCATCTTCATACTTCACATTTAATCAGATGAATCTCAGGATTGTATTCTCTCCTGCCTTTGGGTACATCTTTGACTGTCTAGGACCAAGTCTAAGTTACCCTATGTGTCTTCTTTATTTAAAAAAATCTGTCTTCAATGACTACAGTCATCATTCATTGGTGTCAAAGCACCACATATCATTGTTTTCTGGTTACATATGAGATGTGATAAAAGTACAATGAATGTTTCAATTCAAAATAATTATAGTATAAGATATATTGGCAATAATTTCCTCAAAATATTCTCTCTCACTTCAAACATACTTATGCTATCATTCTTGTCCCTTTGTAAGCAGTTCTGGAAACGCTTTTAGGTGAGTTCTTTAGTTGTGCTGTGTTGACTGCCTCAGTGTCCTGAATTGATTGAAAATATTTACCTCTCGGGGCCATTTTGATTTAGGGGAACAGCCAGGGGTCACATGGTGCCAAAGGTGGTAAATAAGGATGGTGAAGGCACACTGTGATTACCTTAGGAGCCTTCCTCTCCAGCCGATGACACTGAGCAGCAGCGCGCACTGGAGTTTGATGCCCCCGCGGAAAGATGTTCGTGAAAGAGGACTTCTAGATCCGCTTGACAAGAGAACAAAGGGACTCGTGTGTTCACCACAGGAAGGGAATATTTTGAAGGGGATTTATGGCAATGTGTCTTTTATTGTAATGAATATTCTTCACTTAAACATTCAGCATGTATTTGGATCACACACCATAGCTGGTGGTTTGAGGAGCAGAGTGTCAGGTACCCAGAATTCTTGAGCTGTGTGTGTAAACTAAGCTCCTCCTGGGAGTTTATTTAACTCTTTATTTTGTAAAATGTCTTCAGTTATGTCTCATCATGACACTATCTCATAAAAGCAAAGGCTATTTTTTGAATTATTTTGTATTCGGTATAGATCTCTGTAGGCACATCATAAGTATGCGTTGGGTAGCTTTTTCAAATTATTTAAGATACTGAAGCCACATGATATAGCAAACTAACAGGGGATGATTCTGAATTAGATAAAAAGTTTTAATTAGATGTTTTAGAAACTTAAGTAGTTTCAAGCATGTAAATATAGATTCATTAAGCATAATAAAGTGTGGCTAGGTGAAGATAATATTTGATTTGAAGGACAGGTGAAACTTTTTTTAATTAACAAGATCTGTTTGTCTACAGTTTACTGTTTGTTCTTTTTGTGAAGGTTAAACACTCCTTCCACTTTAGTATCACTGTGTCCCTGACTACCAAGCAAGCTTTCTTTCCACAGATGGCCAAGACAACAGCACTCAACCCTCAGTAACCTTTAACCTGCTCTAAGTGAGTCCAGTTTACTGTGAGAATTTATGTGACTCTACATTACCTGTAACATTTCCCAAAAGGCTAATCCCCTTTTCAATGTATCTGCAAGCAGCTTCTTATACTTATGGTGGTCTGAACAGGTTTTTCCTTTTAACTTTTAGCCTTATACTGAGGATTATGTAAATGTACATTTTTAAAAATTACAAAGTGTAGTATGTTTTCTTTTTTGTATGATACTTCTCAAATTCATCATATTTTGAGAGATTAGGATGATCGGGAGAAATAAGTATCCCTAAAATGTAATCCCCATTAAAGGGCTCCTGTTGTCATTTTTTTTAATTCCTTGTCAAATTATCTCAGATCATTTGTGAACAGGCACCTGCCTTTGGGGATTAATTTGAGAAAAAGGAAAAATGATTAAAAACACTGGTCCTAAAGATTACTATTTTTTTTTTTTGAGACAGGGTCTCACTTTGTAGTTCAGGCTGGCCCTGAGCTCACTATGTAGCCCAGGCAAGACTCAAACTCATCCATCCTCCTGTCTTTGCCTCCGGAGTGCTGGGATTACAGGCATGAGCCACCATGCCCAGCACTGTGGTATGTGGTATTGATTGTTGGTAGGCGTGAGCCACCACACCCAGCATTGTATGTAGTTACTGGGGATCGAACTCAGGACCTTGCGCTTGTGAGGCAGGCGCTGGAACCATTGAGCTAAATCTCTGCCCCTTATTTTTCTTTTAAAAAATAATCCTCTTCCAATATGGGCAATGTAAGTTGCCCAAGTAGATTGGTATCTCAATTCTGAATAGAAAATGGGGTATAAAAATCATTCATCAATTGCATAGTAGTTTCTGGACTATGTGTACTCAGTGGTATTATGGCTGGTAGAGGAGGTGAGGCCTTTCTTATTTTTTTCAGAAGGCAGGAAGAGACTTTCAAGCCTCTTTTCTTTTTTTTGAGGCAGGGTCTTGCTTTGCAGTTCAGGTTGACCCTGAGTTCACTATAAAGCCCAGGCAAGTCTCAAACTCACAGCATTCTTCCTACCTCTGCCTCCCGAGTGCTGGGATTACAGATGTGAACCACCACACCCAGCATTGTGGTATGTGGTACTGATTACTGGTGGGTGTGAGTCACCATGCCCGACATTGTGGTACATGGTTACCAGGGATCCAATTTGGAACCTTGCACTTGCGAGGTAGGGGCCGGAACCACTGAGCTAAATCCCTGGCCCCAAACCTACTTTCTAATGTATATTAAAAAGGCTTGTGTAGTACAAAAGATTTTTTTTTTTTCTTTTTGGAGACAGGGTCTCGCTTTGTAGTTCAGGCTGGCCCTGAGCTCACTATGGTGCCCAGGCAAGCCGCCACGAACTCAGCAATCCTCCTGTCTCTGCCTCCCGAGTGCTGGGATGACAGGCGTGAGCCACCATGCCCGGCATTGTGGTATGCGGTGTTGATTGTTGGTGGGTGTGTCTCCACACCCAGCATTCTATGTGGTTACCGGGGATCGAACTCAGGTCCTTGCGCTTGCGAGGCAGGCGCCGGAACCACTGAGCTAACCCTCCGGCCCACAAAAGATTTTTGAATGTTGAATATTGGTGGTAAGGAAACTAGCAAGAACCACATATAGGTAATTAGCTGTTGTTATTCCCAATCTTCCATATTTTCTATAATATTGCTAAATATTCTCAAGTAAATATAATGAAGAAGAATCTCTACAGTTAAATAGGGGGTTAAGACTGTGAAAGGGTCCCCCTGGAACAATGTCTCTCTGGAACTTATCAGTTCTTAGATACATTCCCCCAACTTTTCTTCTGCAGTAAATAAATATATACATCAAATAAAAGAATAACTCAGAAATTTCATCTCCCTACCATACTGGAGGCCTTTAAATGAGGAAGGTCATTATTTTGGAGCAAAGAGATAGAATTCTTTTTGTAAAACTGATGAAAGATCATATATTAAGTATACTGTTATCAAACTATTGAAACAGAAAATCCAGACAGATGTTATGAGGTAGAATTATGCTGCACCTGTTTTTGTTCTAGAGGAGGACTATTAACTGTTGATTGAAATTCATTCTCTTCATGAATATTTCAGGCAAATTCATTACAAATTAATGAGCCAGAATTGTGACCTTGGAGTCAGAGTGCTGTGTAGCAGTCTGTGTGGTTTTCCTCATGTTCTGTCTGGTGCAAATGCTTTTCTTGTTTTACCCCCCAAGTCCACCAATGCCCCAGTTTTGTTGCTATACCTTAGGAAAAGAAAAATACAGTAACTAGACCCAATTCACAAGCTACTAGGGAGAATAATCTGCAACCGAGGTATTTATTTGCTGACTTCCCTGAAACATCTCCAAGAGAGAAACTGAGGCTTCGGGAATTCCCACCTTAGAACAGCAGATCTGACCCTGGAGTCCTTCCTCAGCTCTGGGTGTCACTGGCAGTGTGTGGCTCACTCCTCTCTGTGCCTCCTGGTTCCTTGGAAGCAAATGAATAATCCACTTCATTTTGTGGAGAGTCAGGGAAGTTACAGAGAGAGATCTCAGAGCCGTGAGCCGTGGTCACTGTGTAGCCAGGTGGGACTAAGATAGTTTCTGGCCAACAGAGTCAGGGCCTAATTCAGGGTGGGTAGAGGAGAGATGAGAGTGGCCGTGGGGCCTGCTGGACCCCCATTTGGGACTGTAGTCAAGAGAAGAGGAGTTTCAATTTCAGGCCTGCCTTTTATAAACTATTTTTTCTACAGTTCCATTTGATCAAACAGAATAAAAACATGAGATTGAATTACTATCTGCCATGAATTTGTGAGAATTGAGTGATAGTACATATGAAAGCACTTTCTACAATGCCTGGCACACAGTAGGTACCCAGTAAAGTACCCATAGTAAGTACCCTGCTGAAGTCTTGTAGTCTCCAGAACTAAGAGAACATAAAATTTCTATTGGTTAAGTACTTAGTCTGTCATATTTTGTTGAGGAAGCCCTAGCAAAGTAGTATAGTAATTAGCAGCCACCTATGGATAACTACAAAGTGTTCTTAGTTTTTATATGTTTGGTTTAGAGGTGGAATATTCCCCCAAAGCCTCAGGTGTTCAGAGATGGGCTGTTGAAGGTGGCTGGATCATGGCAGTGCTACAGCTGACTTGCTCTCAGGAGGCGGGGCCTGGTGGAAGTGGGAGGGCACTAAGGAGGGGTGTGAGCTAAACTCCTTTTTCTGTTTCCTGGCTGGATGATGTGAGAAGCTGTCCTCTGAGGCCGCCCTTCTCATCATGCCATTTCTTTTTTTCTTTTTCTGTTTTTGAAACAGGGTCTTACTTTGTAGTTCAGGCTGGCCCTGAGCTCACTATAGCCCAGACAAGCCTAGAATTCTGCAATCCTCCTGCCTCTGCCTCCCAAATACTTAGATTATAGGTATGAGCCACGATACCCAGCATTGTGGTATATGGTACTGATTGCTGGTAGGTTTGAGTCATCACGCCCAGTATTGTTGCATGTGGTTACTGGGGATCTAACCAGGGACCCTGTGCTTGCTAGGCACGTGCCAGAACCACTGAGCTAAATCTCAGGCCCCACCATGCCATTTCTTTTTGAGCCTACAGACCCTAGATTGCACCTTCTTGAACTAAGCCAAAATAAATTTCTCCTTCTTTAAGTTGGGGGTGTTGGATATTGTGCTGCAAAATTAGCAAAGTGACTAAGACTATGGTTTAGACAACTATTTAGAAAAATCCAAACCAATTCACCAACAAAGCCAATTTAAGTCTTCTCGGCTAATTCCTGTTGTGGCTTCTCATCTGATTAGACAGACTTCATAGGTACTGAAAACTTGTAATTCTGAATACTTGGTCACCTGGAGTGAACTAGGAACTACCTGTCTTGACCAGATGAAATTCATATAGAGGACGAGGATGTGCCTAGAGGGGTCAATCAGTGTCAATGGGGGCTGTTCTTTCTCAAAGAGAACCAAGATCTTCATCATGTAAACTCAAATTATAGTTTGGAAAATCAAATTTCTTTCAATAGGGTTAAATCTGAAACCTCTGAGGAACATATTTGTTTCCAACTAAAAGTTTACTAAATTGTATATATATATATTTTAAAAGTTGTTAATTAATCTAGATGCCAATCAAAAGATATTATTGATATGTACATTAAAAAACAATACTAAGAAGGGAATTAGGTACCAGAAGAAGTTTGAAAACTTTTAAAGATGCTAATTTCTCTGGAGCATATTTTGGGGCAGGGGTTACAGTTTGTCTCTCACTGTAAGGAACGTTCTGGTCTGCTCTGACTAAGGTACGAAGATATCAGTTTAGAATGATGTCCATAGTGATGTTTTAAATAAATTAGAATCTGGAGTGCCTGAATGGTTTAAGTAAAACCAATTTACTTTTCATCACTTTAAATCTATAATTTCCATTTCTATTATATGCAAATGATGTACCAGTTCATTTCACTTTTCTATCAAATTTTCTGGTTATAACCATACTCCTGATTAGTTTTAAATGTAGGACACTTGTTATAAATATCAACAGATGTATCAAATTTGTTCCTGGAACTACCACTTAAGATCTTCTTACAAAACAAAAACACCTCTCAATTCTCTGGCCTGACATCTGGAGGCTAAGAGGAAACCAGCTGCATGACCACAGATCTGGTGTCTGGACTGTGCCTTTGTCCAAGGCCCGCTGTCCATAGCTGCTTTCTTAGAGGTTGTTCTTCAACTGTTCTTCCTCAACAGAGAGGAGGAAAGGTTTCTACCTTTCCTGACATAGTATTTCACTTGCCTTTCAACTTTAAGTCACTGAGAGATGCCCTACCCGAGTCACGTGTGGAAACATGGCTTTATGTGCAAATAATACTGAGGTTAGGTGTGTCTGAGTCAACAGAACAATAAAATGCAGAGGGCTTGACACCTAGAAATGATACTTTTCTTTTTTTGTGTGGTGGTGGAGAAATGTGTTTTTCTCAGCTGGAGTATAAATGATGATAAAAATGACCTCCCTGACTTTGCAGAATTTTTGTGAGGATCACATGGATAATATATGTAAAGTTGTGCATTCAGCATACTTTAATCATGCTAGAAATCAGAACAATCCTATTGGCTGAATAAATTACTTTCCATCTACATTTAGAAATCAATAGTATCTGAAAGAACTATTTATTATTTTCAACTAGTAATACAATAATGCTATAATGAAATGAAAAAATTAACAATGGAATTTCAAGGCAGATCTAAATCTGGCCCATTATCGTCATAGTCACAAAATTCCCAAGTATCATAAAATTGCTAATGAATTCACAGACTGTTTCATGTGCTCTAGGATTGATGAATATAGAGCCATATTAAGAGACCCATCCAAAGTTATATAACCACAAGAAAAGATGAATTTAACTTCCAAAATCTAAGAAAGAATTTAACACAAAGGACTTTAAGAGTTTTGAAACATTTTTAGTAGTTCCAAAAATATGTATTTATACTAATTAATTCACTGGATTGACTGATGAATGATAAATAGGCATCACATTCATCTTGTTTTCAGTTCTGAAGGATTAAGATAGATTGGTAGGCCATTTTGTTCATAGATATATTAGATCATTTCCACTGTGTGGGGTAATTAAGCATGGTGGTCTGCATCTCTTATACCATAATGTGTCCCTACTCTGTTCCAAGCCACTGTAGGTCAGAGTGAAATTTGATACTATCATTTTTAATTTGCTTATGTAGTTTTTGCTCAGCCTGCTAAAAATGGGTTCCCTATTACTTCTACATTTTTTTCTTTCTCTCACATATATATCAAAAGAGATTAGCATTTAGAACAGATTTAGATTAAACCAGTTCAATCTGTTAAATAATGCATTATCTCTTTTTAGGTCCAAAGATAAAAGGAACTACATGATACTGATATTTTATTACATAAGTTAAAATTGATACTAATTCTAGATAGATATATGCCGTATTATTTATACAGGTTCCGGATAGATGTTATATATACAAAAAATATTTAGTTCTCTTAACCTAGCCATTCCCACATGAAAGTACGCTAATTTTTTACTGCTTTTAAAAGGTTCTCAGAAAGTAGAAGAGGTGTTACATTTTCCACTTAGGCATTCTTATAAACCATGAATTAAAGAAGGCTAAGATGTTTTCATCATACCCAAATGTATTGATTGAAAACACAATTTTTCCAGCTCCTTCCCCCCATATTAACAGTATCAGACTACTTCTGTTTAGACACTTATAACCTTTTCAGGTATAAGACAAAAAAAAATAACCTCCTCCAAAAGAAAAAGAAAACTCCACCTAATTTATCAGGACTTTTCTGTAAAAATTTCATATATAGAAGAAAAATTAAAAACAAGGAAGATCATTTGAGGGACTCTAAAATTTGAAGTCAATAAATATTCAGTCCCATCTCTGATGGCTATATCTGGCAAACCTACGATACACTGAGGTCTGTGCTCTGGAAAATCACTTCTTCAGGAAAAATACCAGGTTTAGTATTGTACTTAGTAAATGTAGAATATAGAAAGACATTAACATATTAGGATGATTTTCCATTGATAAAGATTTTCCCCTTTTACTTAGTCTTGAGATGATGAAAAATTTCAATTAGTTGAAATACACCAGTGCCCTTGAGTGTTCTCTTTATTTGAAACTTTACAGAATGTAATTACACCTAAAACCACAAAGACTTTCTTTTAATTTCTTATATGTAAAGGCTGCTTTTCCTAAAGCATTACTATTAAAGTCTGAAAGTCCGTTATTTTAGGTTTATGATTTAAAGGTCTAGTCCTAATTTTTTCCCTGGAGACTATCACAGTTGTTTTAGGTCTAATTTATAAGTGTTTTGTGGCTCATTTTCTCAACGATGTAAAAAATTTAGATTAATTTTCTGGTTATGTTTTCATTTACAGTGAATGTCTTTAAAGATCTTATTGCAAATTATTTTAAAAGACTTTCAGATTGTGTTAAAAGACACCAACCTTGGGTGGAGATTTAGCTCAGTGGTGCCGGCGCCTGCCTTGCAAGTGCAAGGTCCTGAGTTCAGTCCCCGGTAACCACATACCACAGTGCTGGGCGTGGTGGCTCACGCCTGTAATCCCAGCACTCAGGAGGCAGAGATAGGAGGATTGCTGAGTTCGAGGCTTGCCTGGGCTACATAGTGAGCTCAGGGCCAGCCTGAACTACAAAGTGAAACCCTGTCTTAAAAAAGCAAACAAACAAAACCCCCCAAAACACCAACCTACTGTGTTGTAAAAGTTTTAGAAACACTTGTACTACTTGACTTTTTCTGAGAGCTTATAAAGCAATTCCTTCAACAGGCTTCAAGTTTGAATTAGTCTTTGAAAAGCAAAAGGGAGTTGTTTACATTTTTTCTCAGTTAAAAAAATGCTTATTTCTTTAGAAAAGCTCTATTTATAAATGGCAATGTATTTCTTGAATTTGGATATTTTAATACCACTGCGGTTTCATTTACAGTAATAAAACAAAAACTGTCACAGGAAGAAAAGAAAATGACAGTTTGGGGAGAATGTAACTTGGGTTTCTCTACTATGGAATTTATCGTCTAATTAGATCACTTGTAAATGTTACTGTAAGATTTTCTTGTTTTCAGTTCAAGTCTGGTGTAGGCCTGTGGTTTCCTTCGTAAGCACACCGTGGGTTGATGTGGAGGTGAGGGGCTCCTGGTCCCCGCCGCGCTCTGCAGGACCTTCCTGTCTCCCCTCCCCACTGCTGGTTCTGTGGAATCCTCGCCATGGAGATTGCGGCCGCGTAGATCCAGCTCACCGTGTGGCTGTGCTTTGGTCCCAGCCGAGGAGGCCTCCTTCACTTCGAATTTTCTTCTCTTCATTGCTGTCAGGAGACTTCCACTTATTCTTCCAGATTCAGCCCAGTTGCCACCTTTTCTTTTTGAAGTCTGACTTGTCATCTCCTTGAGGATGGATACGGTTTCTCATTCTGGTTTACATTGCCGCAAGTACAGACCATTGTAAGTTTAGTGGTGTTAAATGAAGGTTTGTTGAATTAATGATTGAGCAAAGATATGTATAGATGGATAAGTATAGTTCTGCCTGTGTCATATTCCCTAAGTTTTATTATTTATTTTTATTTTTATTTTGTTTTCCTTTTTGAGACAGGGTCTCGCTTTGTAGCTCAGGCTGGCCTTGAGCTCACTATGGTGCCCAGGCAAACCGCTGTGAACTCAGCAATCCTCCCGTCTCTGCCTCCCGAGTGTTGGGATTACAGGCGTGAGCCACCACGCCTGGCATTGTGGTATGCGGTATTGATTGCTGGTGGGCGTGAGTCTCCACACCCAACATTGTATGTGGTTACCAGGGATTGAACTCAGGACCTTGCGCTTGGGAGGCAGGCCCCGGAACCACTGAGTTAACCCTCCGGCCCATCCCTAAGTTTTATTTATTCCCAAGCTCAGCTTTCCACAGCCTCTCTTCCTTCCAAACCACTCCACGGACATGTCAGGCAGACTCAAGTTAATGATGGCTGCTAAGGACTTCATGGACTCTTTCTTTAGAGTATTCCAAACCTTAATTTCATTTCAGTAACCAAGAAAAAGGCTGTTAAGAGCTAGTGGTACAATCACGGGTCCTTTTATATTTTCCATTAAATCCCTTATAAGTGTGGTGAAAATTCCATTCCTTTCAATTAAAATAAACTAGCAGTATGTTAGAGGGAAAAGGTAGCAGTATGGAGAAGAGAGATGAAGATTGGTTAAAAATATCCTATGAAATTGAAATGACTTATTTGCTGCCAATTTAGTCCTGTCTCCCATCTATTCCTCCTGCCCCCAGTAATCTCCCCAAACCTCCACCAGTGATGCTTGCTGGAGACATAAATATCTTCTGGGAGACACAGACTTCTTGCTTGTCACCGAGAGGGAGCCCAATTCCACGTTCAGACCAATGAGGTTGGAGAAACAAGAGAGGACAGAGATTGGAACTTCTTCGTATATACCTGAAAAGCCTGTTTGCCTGGCACAGGATACATGTTTCGGGTGCACAAATGTTTGTCAAATACATTTTAGGGCCGGAGATTTAGCTCAGTAGTTCAGGCTCTTGTCTTACAAGCGCAAGGTCCTGAGTTCCATCTGGTAACCACATATAACAACACTGGGTGTGGTGACTCATGTCCACCAGCAATCGGTACCACATATCACAGTGCTGGGCATGGTGGCTCATGACTGTAATCCTAGCACTTGGG
Organism: Thryonomys swinderianus; assembly: GCA_004025085.1. NCBI lineage: Eukaryota > Metazoa > Chordata > Mammalia > Rodentia > Thryonomyidae > Thryonomys > Thryonomys swinderianus. The sequence goes on along the minus strand of PVIC010001661.1, from coordinate 45,306 downwards.
AGGCAGAGGCAGGATGATTGCTGAGTTGAGGTTTGCCTGGGCTACATGATGAGCTCAGGGCCAGGCTGAACTACAAAGTGAGACCCTGTCTCAAAACAAAAACAAAAACAAAAACAAATCCATTTAAAAAAATGTACAAACAACTCTCAGTAAGCAGGAACAAAATCATCTCGGAGTTAGAGAACTTAGTATCTCCAGAATTTGTAGAGATCTGAAGCAGTCCTAAAATGGGAGAAGTTGAGATTTACTTCATAGGAGAAATAATAACCGGTTCTGTCTTGAGCCCAAGATTCAAGGAGACCCAGCTGGGATGGAGGTTAAATAAAAGAAAAGAGAAGAAACTATATGTTTAATAAGAAATGCCTTTGGGAAAGACTACTATATTTGTGTTCAACACGAATTTGTGTTCAACACAAATTTGAGATCAACACAAATTAGTGATGAAAGAGATGAAGAAAACTACCCAATTTTGAAGATTATTGAGAAAAGTTGAAAATTGCAGTGACGTTTAATGTGAAAATGCAGTGATCATGTGTTCCACCTGGGGAAAGGCTGAGAGCATTTTCTGATTTTTGGAGGTGAACAATTTCCTGAACTATATGAGGATGTGGGAAACAGCGGGGCTGTGTTTACCAAGTTAGCCCTGGAGAAGATGGCTGTGTGTTGGATGCATTCTCCAGCTCAGAGGCCCCCAGAAGAAAATGTTTCTTTATTTGATGTGTAAAATTGAACATAAGAATTTATCTTGAGGAAACTGTTCAGAGCTGTAAACTTATTTAAAAGTGTCATGGTTCAAAGAAGGGGTGAACGTCAGGATAGCGAGGTAACGAAAATACAGAAATGGTATTAAGGATGTTCTACTATCCAACTGAGTCTTACAAACACATCTTTAAAGTACTTATCTTCATATACTGATCTTATGGAAAAAGTATATGAAGTCTGGCGGGATGAGCTTGCTCAAAGACAGGCACCTAAGCAACGGCTACAGTAGTTAACGTACTATCGCCTCAGTTTCCATGGAAGATCGGTTCTAGGACATCGCGGCCCTGCCTCCTCTATCTTGGGTGCCAGAATCTGTAGGTGCTCAAGTCCCAGAAGCCATATAAAATGATATAGTGACTCTCCAGAGCTGTACAACCCTCCCCTGTACTTTAAATCTTCTTTCGATTACTCTTCATTTACCTAATGCGCTGTAAATGTTAGATTAAAAAAGTTGTTGTATTGCACTATTTAAGGGATGATTTAAGCCTATAAATATTCACTCCCAATGGATTTTGTCTTTGAATATTTTCAGTTCGAGGTTGGCTGAGTCCCCTGATGCAGAGCCCATGGATCAAAGTGCCAACTAGAATCACTTACAAAGAGCACGTAAGACGTGGCTTGTTGTGACAAGCGCTCTACATATAGTTCATAATGTGTAGATCTGACAACTATTTGGAGCCTACGTTTTCATCACGATCATTTTACAGAGGGAGAAATGGAGACATACAGGGGTGAAACAGGAAGGACTGGTAAGTCTCAGGGCTGGACTGAGAGCCCTGCCGGTGCTCTTTGCTGTTATGCCTTAGGACCTGTGCTCAGGGCTGTGATGAGAAGGTCCGTCTGTCTCATCCCAGGGCCACCCTCTTAGCCATGCCGTTCCTCCTGCTAGGTCTGCTTCGTGAGCTGTCAGAATCTGTTCTGCAGCCTATTTCCTCCTTGGACGAAAGCACCTGGCTTCCCACTGGATGCTCAATGGATAGGCTCCTGCTGTTGCCCAGGCTGCGGGTCTGGTGTGTAGAGGGAGAGCGGGGATTTAGGTACAGGCGCCTTCCTCCCTGAACTCACGTTCTCTCATCTACTTGGAACTAGACACGTTATGTTAAAAGCCGCGGAGGCGCCGTGCTGCGGGGACCTTCTAAAACATCACCGAAGTGGTTCCTTAACACAACGCTCTTTCTGTCTCCCGGTGGATCAAGAAGCAAAAAGCCTATAGTTTAACCCCTGGCAGTGCCACTTAGAAGGGTGTGACTTTGAGTCTGATGTGACCTTGCTGAGCTCTTCCCTTCGTGGGGGTTACAGAGGGAGGGATGACGTGTTAGTGTTGGAGTGAAAGAGCTCAGCCCGGGCAGTGAACACTGTGGACATTTGGGAAAGTTTCCTTTCTTTTTTTGCTTGTTTCTCCCTCATTTCTCCCTCATCTGTCTCTGCTCTTGGAGAAGACAAACGGCCCTACCACTCTTTTTTTTTTTTTTTTGAGACGGGGTCTCACTTTGTAGTTCAGGCTGGCCCTGAGCTCACTATGTAGCCCAGGCAAGCCTCGAACTCAGCAATCCTTCTGCCTCTGCCTCCCGAGTGCTGGGATTACAAACGTGAGCCACCACACCCAGCAAGCCCTACCATTTTTTAAGTGATGTAAGCTCCAGGCTATAATTGGTGTGTGTTTCATGCTCTCGTGAGACACAGCCACAGCAGCAGAGAGGGAGCAGGTTTTATGGGATGAAAATCTCTGAGGATCTTTTCTGACTTCCAGGACTACCCACTTTTCCGGAGTACTCCATGTCTTGGCCCAGTTCAAAACAGCTGTGGACTTGGACATATATGGGACTTGGTCTCATTCAGTGCTCTAGTGGTGGCTTCACATGTGTAGATCCTGAACTGTTTACTGTGCACATCAGTAAAAAGGAAAATGCAAGACATTTTGCTCATGTCTTCATGTGAAAGAGCCAATGGAATCCTTAAAATTCTTCAGCAAAGTAGGTGGTAATATTTCCTTTAATGAGTAGGGGTGGGGTTTGAATTTGGGTTTAACTCAGGTTGAAGATCTTCCCACTCCTACAGCCAGCTGCCCCTTTCTCCATGCTTGATTAATATGTATGAGTGAACAAAAATCATTTTCAGGCTTGTGAGAGGCTTTCCCTGGGAGGCTTATTCCTTGATAGGAGACAGGTCTATTTTCACAAGTGATTACAAGGATGCTGTGTAAACACACTTTAGTCACTTTCAATGGAATTCAGACTGTATATGGATGTTTATAGGTCAGCAGTTCAGCAGTCTGGGTAATTTGTAAGCAGGATAGGCTCATTGGAGGTGCAATCGCCATGGCCTAGCAGGGCTCAGGTCAGGGTCTATGTGCATCCTGTTTCTGTGATAAATGAGAAGGAAAGCTTAGTAGATGCTCTTATTCAATTTTTAATCTTTGAAACACAAAAAGAAAAAAACAAACTCTGAAAAGCAATATGGAAAAGAGTAATTGGGGAAACCAGAGGAGTAGGGGGGAAGTGGGAAGGGAGGAAAAGGGGTCATACAACCAAGCTATAATATGTACATGTGTTCACCTCCCAAGATGATTGTAAACTACATGAATCACAAACATGTACTAATAAAATAAACAAGGAAGAGTTGCATGCTAGAAGCACGTGCTTTTCTTAACCTTCTAGAGATACAGCTGAGAAATGTGCCTCAGAAAGAATGAAGAACTGCCTTCCAAGTTTTCTGATCCCTAATTTTTTCTTGGAGGTAAAAACAGAAAGAAATGGAAAGAAAAATTTTTGGGTGATGATCTGGGTTCCTACCTGTAGTTTCTTTCTTCCTATAGAACAGGGTTTTCCTACAGATGGTTTCTTTCCTAACCAGATGGCTTCTTTCCCAACCCTTCCTTATTAGAGGGAAACTCATCCAAATTTTTCTCCTTTCTCTCTCGATCTCTTTGATTTAGTCAGATCAGCCTTTTTATAAAACAATTAGCATTAAGCATCCATCCTTTAGCTTTAACAAAATATCTAATCTTTTTATATAGAGTTTAAATCAGAAGCATTTCATCAAAAGTTAAGTTTTTTTTTTTGCTTTTTTTTTTGAGACAGGGGTCTTGCTTTGTAGTTCAGGCTGGCCCTGAGCTCACTATGGTGCCCAGGCAAGCCGCCGCGAACTCAGCAATCCTCCTGTCCCTGCCTCCCGAGTGCTGGGATGACAGGCATGAGCCACCACGTCCGGCATTGTGGTCTGCGGTGTTGATTGTTGGTGGGCGTGTCTCCACGCCCAGCATTCTATGTGGTTACCGGGGATCGAACTCAGGTCCTTGCGCTTGCGAGGCAGGCGCTGGAACCACTGAGCAAACCCTCCGGCCCAAAAGTTAAGGTTTTAAGTAAGAAAATAGGTGGACATAAATAGGTAACCTGTTATGTCACAGCAATATATGACATGTTCGATCTAATTTAATCCTTATAAAAATCTTAAAAATTAGGGCACTATTCTGTCTAAGGATTGTTTTTAAAAGAGAAAAGTGCAGAGAAGTTAAGCTTTTGGTTCAAGGTCATTGGGAGTATAAATATCTATTTACTAGATAAGCCTTTATAAGTTTTTCATGTCTTCACAAATTTAAGCTCTATGAGTGTAGGAACCATATCTGTTCTGTTCAACACCTAAAGAGTTCTCTGGCATATAATAGATTCTCAGGAAGTATTTTTGAATGAATTTATTTGCACAATGTTACATAAATGGAAAGAAATTATCTTTCAAATTAATAAAATAGAGCAAGAAAACATGTAGAATCTATGTATAGAATTAATGAGGAAAACAACCATAGCTTAAAATAATCTAGTTCAAAATAAATGCAATGAAGTTCACTTTCTTAGTCTCTTTAGTACTAGCTCAAAACCCTGATTCCTAATCATTATTTACTTTTTGCTGCCTTAAAATAGGAAACAGTCCAATTAGAATGTGTACAGCTCTAGGGAAAAAAAAAAACATATATAGCCCTTCTACAAAGAAATCTCCCATCAAAGGAATCAATCCTAAAAACAAGTACTGGGTAGTATAACAAATAAATTATTCTTAAAATATCTTCAAAGAAGCACATCAATGAATGGGTGCTACTGGACTGTTTCTTATTGTATAATGAGAGCATCACACAAGAGCACCATACAAGACATGTCACCATTAGCACCCCAATCACGAGCTTACAGAACTCACAGAATGCAGGGTCTTGCTTGAGGGGACAGTGGTCAAGGGTAGTACTCCTCTTTCTGATGTCAGCAGTCCCCATTTTGCCAAAGTTACAAATGTATTCTGCACAGTTATCTGCATGGAGCCCATCTGAAGTTTTTAACATCCATCTTTCCAATTTTTAAGACTGTTTACCAGGATTTCAGAACCCAGCAAGAATTAACACAACAGAAGTAGGAGTGAAGAGAGTCACCCGTGATTCCGGAAGAGGCAGCTCCTGTCACACCTGAAGCCTGACAATGAGAACACAGCCACTGGATCTTTCTGAGCAGCCTCCAGCCCATCTGGGCCCCTAGACATCCATTCACACTCACATCCACATACAGCTCCCGCTACTCCAACTCCTACACTGTGGGCAAGAAATATCCACACAGCTGGATTCAACTCACAGGATGTTTTTATTTTTTTTGCTTCATTAAACTCTATTTTCTTCTAAGCAGTGTGTGGTTTCTTTCTATACAAGCCCAGAAGTTTAACAGGAAGAAGCCATCTCAGAGAAGGGCTTCAGGGAGAGGGTTGGGAGTGGGGAACAAAAATCACAGTGCTTCTGTTTTATGGAACATTCACACAGTTCTTCCCTCTCTATGCCCCACTGGCTACATTCTGTAAAAAGTTCTCTTTGAAACTAGCTGTCCAGGTTTAAAACTGTGGTGATTAGGAATTGTGGCCTGTAAGATTATGGGTTACTGAGCAGTAAGTCGGCCGGTCAACAATATTTCTGGGCACTGTCTTAGGACGGGAAGTACACAGGACAGACATGATCTTCATGGAAATTAGTATTTGGAAAGGATGAGCGATATTACACAAATATTTTCAAGCATGGAGAATCCCATCAAGGAGAAGCACAAGGTGATACAGGAAAAGACAGCAGCAGAAAATAAGATAAAAACCTTTTCTATCATTTACATGTGCCAGGAGAGTACCTCCCTTCCTTTATTGGCCAAGGGTGCCTTGAGAATATGAGAACTTCCCTTCCTCGGATTAGCTCTCAAATATTATGTCTCTTTGAGAAATGAAATCCTCACTGAAACTATTAGAATCTGGTGATTGGAATGCTACTCAACTAATCTGAAATTCATAATTCACGTTAAGAAGATCAGCCTTGGGCTGGAGGGTTAGCTCAGTGGTTCCAGCACCTGCCTCGCAAGCGCAAGGTCTTGAGTTCGATCCCTGGTAACCACATATAATGCTGGGCATGGAGACACGCCCACCAACAATCAACACCGCATACCACAATGCTGGACGTGGTGGCTCATGCCTGTAATCCCAGCACTCGGGAGGCAGAGACAAGAGGATTGCTGAGTTCCCGGCGGCTTGCCTGGGCACCATAGTGAGCTCAGGGCCAGCCTGAACTTCAATGCGAGACCCTGTCTCAAAAAAAAAAAAAAAAAAAAAAAAAAGATCAGCCTTGGCCTTAATGAAAACGAGTTCCATATTCATTGCATAGAATATGAATTATTGGGAACATTTAATAAATTGGCTATTTGTTCTAAATACTCTGTGAGTCTATTCAAAGGCTTTAAGTGATTCCTTGATTATTCCAATAAATGGGGAACTGGCGTACATATTTATCCAGTAAGGTTGGTTTTAAATTCTGCCAAAAAACACTGGGCAAACTACCACCTGTAGAGATGTTTTGTTCTATATGTGCAGGTCTCGAATCTGCACAACCTCATTATTAGCACCCCCTTGGGGCGTCTTAAGCAGAACACACTGGGTCAGAAACTCCACATGGAGATTCCAAGATATGGTTCAGTAACTCTTGCAGGTGATTCCGAAAACTACTGTGTTCCCGGTAAAGATCTTAAGTTTGGAATCAGCTCTGGGTTCAACTATCAGCTCTATGATTTAGTAATCATGTGATATGGGAAACGACCTCTTTAAGACCTCACTTCTGTGTTTGTACAGTGGGCGCAGTATTAACTACATACTCAGAAGCCTGATATCAGGATTCATCGAAGGAATCCCTGTAAAGTAAACAGTGTCTGGGAAGTGTCAGCTCTGTTTTTTCCATCTGCTTTTCCTCTGTGTGACTGGATTAAGGGAGTAGGTGGCCTTTAATCTGTAGGACCAAGCGGAGCTATGTTTATTTCCCATCAGGTGAAATCAAGTAGCCAGTAGATAAATATCAGAACTACTCAGGGATTAAAGCTAGCAATGTGTTTCAAAGACAAGGAAAATATTTCAAAACTAAAATTGATAATCCAGAGATGTTCTTTGGCTGCTACACTGGGAGCACAGTGTACAAAGGCTGATCTCAGATGAGGAGGTTCTCAGTTTCAGATTCTGTTCTGATGTTGCTCTGACCTCAGCCAGTGACCTCTGAGATGACTCTTCCTTGCTATTTTGCCAGCTCAACTGATGTCTTTCTCTTTGGAACACTTTGTCAGGAGAGGCCCTAAGGCAGGCTCTTCTCACTTAGACATCCCCTTCTTGAGATGGGACTCAAATCTGAGTCATTTTCATACATATCTTGACTGCTACAATAACTTTTTTTTTTTGAGACAGGGTCTCACTTTGTAGTTCAGACTGGCCCTGAGCTCACTATGTAGCCCAAGCAAGCCTCGAACTCAGCAACCCTCCTGTCTCTGCTGGGGTTAGAGAGGTCTGGGATGACAGGCGTGAACCACCACGCCCGGCACTGTGGTATGTGGTATTGATAGCTGGTGGGCGTGAGTCTCCACGCCCAGCATTGTATGTGGTTACCGGGGATCGAACTCAGGACCTTGTGCTTGCGAGGCAGTTGCCGGAACCACTGAGCTAAATCTCTGGCCCCTACAATAACTTTTTAAACCCCGCAATAGGATCTAAGTTTTTGCAGTGAAAAGGGGAGTGAATGTTTTCCAACCTAAGAACAAAGATGAAATAACATACTTTATGCTCTTACCACGGTAAACAAGCATTTCTGTGAGGCGCAGACAAGCTATTGCGCCTTGTCTTCAAAAGGGAAAAATCACCTACAAAAAATTGGAAGCAAGTAGACTTTGCCCCCTAGAACCACAAGTCAAAAGTCCTGCTGCGTTTACTAAGTGCTGTGTGATTTCAGGTCAGTCATTAATTACTTAGGACTATGAATGTGTCCCCCCACACAAGGAGGATGGCATTTTCTTGTTTTCTTACACTTCAAATAATGTATAAATCAGAACACTGGGAAAATTAACCTGTATATTTTAGAATATAGTGCAATATATCACACCTAAGAGGCCCTTGATCTCTATTTTATGAATAAGTGAAATAAAAAGGGCTAGAAAGCACTTTAACATGGTAAAATAAGAAGAAAGGAACCAAGGAAATGTAATGCAATGTCTTAGTCATCACTTTCATCTAACAAGCCTGACTTTTGGGGCCTCTCTCTTACCCAGGGGGGACGCTGGGCACAGAACCAGAGGAGGAAGGGCTGGGAAGCCCAGCAGGAGGATGAGTCCAACTAGAAACTCACCTTCATCCTCAGGAGGGTGCTCGAGGCCAGAAGGGCCCCCGTATAGACACTGTCATTTGCAGCACAGTGTGTTTTCATGGATGATCCTCATCATTCTTTAAATTCCACCGACTGCTATGTTTCTTTTTCTGAATGAATTTTTTTTGAATGAGAGTTAAATTGACATTGCTTAAAAATAAAAAGGTAACTAATGGAAAATCTGCCTCACACCCTTGTCCCCCACCTGGCTAGTATACCTCTCCATCGAGTTCCAACCTTAAGTAAACACTGTGATTAATTTTTGGAGTTTCTTCATGTTTATGCAATCAAGCACAGCTACTACATGATTTTTTTAAATTGAATTCTTTATTGGTACAATTTATATACATCTCAAAATCACATATAACATTGGGAAATTTGTACTAGTATATGCCACAACTACATGATTTTTTAATTCCTCCCTCTTTCAGCGACAAACAATAGCATTATACCAATTATTCTGTGCTTTACTTTTATCACTTAATGTATCCTAAAGGTTTTCCTATATCAGTGGATAAAGAATGCCCGTTTTCATTATAAACACATGGTATTAAACTGTAAGGCCATACTTTTATTTATCTAGCACCTTATTGGTGATGTTTAGATTTTCTCCTTTTCTCATTTATAACTATTTCTGTAATAAGGAAGTTAATACAGAGTGCTATATATTTTTCAAGGAGGTTAACTCACTATTTCTAACTCTAGGAAAGCTATCTTGATGTCAGACAAGAAGCCCTCAACTAAACAAAAAGCTATAGCCATAGGCTCTATGAATGTTAATGTTTCAGTCCTCTGCCTGTTCTGTCTAATGTTAGTTGTCTTCTTTGATTCATGTAACGGTTAAATTATAGTATAACATATAAATAGATAAAAGTACTGAAGACAATGTCACCATGAGAGGGTTTCTGAGGGAGGACACTGAAAGTTGTTTTCTCTGTGTGTTCTCTTGGGTGGGTTGTTTACCCCACATGTGGCTGTACTCTTGATTCCCACCCAATCTCCATCCTCCTGCTGCTCCTTCAGAGTCTTGCACCATTTCTATCTTGGGCAGTAGTCTTCCCTCAGCTGTTCACATCATAAATTTAGCACTTGTTTGGATTCCAAAATCCAATTCATCAGCAGATTCAGTAAATCTTGAATCCATGACCACTACCTCCCTGAGCACACTGTTTGCCTGGACTGCTGAGCCCAGACCCTCCCTACTGCTCTGTCTCTCCACGCCCACAGCATTCTCCTTAGCAACCATGGTGGTCTTCGGAAAAGTGAATCAGATCATATCCAGGCTCTCACCTTAATCATAACTGCATCCTATATTCCTTTCTGGGCTCGGGTCAGATTGTTCTCTGCCCATATTCCAGCCACGTTTCTCTCTCTGGGAGCATGACTAGGCTCTCATAGACAGCTAACATTCTAATTGACAGTTTGGATGAAGGAGGAGAAGTTTGTTTGGTTAATGATTTCTTCACTGCAGTAATATTTGAGGTAGATCAATCTACATGCCCTTATAGGCAACTGGATTGTGGGTCTTTGAATGAGCTTATGTGTTTTGTTTCTCCAGTCTCTTTTATTACAGGGAGAAATTCAATAATGTCTGCCAAATGAAATTACAACTACAATTTAGAGTAGTCAGTTTTAGAAGTTTGTTTCAGCCTGCGACCCAACTGCAAACACCCATCCTGTACCTTTTAGACCCGTGATATGTCCAAGGCTCTCATTCCAGGAGAGAATGGGCAGAGCAGTGGGCAGGACACACTGCCTTCCTGTCCCCTTTACACCGTGTGTGAAGGGGTCTTTAAATGTGGTGAAGAACAAACGGTGGGTGGAAGAGGATGGTATCCAAACAGTTGTGTATTGGGTTACAATCTTGACTCTCCAGATGATTTTAACTTGAATTTTAGTTGCTCTCCTTCATTTCTCACGGGCAGTTACCACCCCCAGTTTACATTCTATGTTCCGTGTAAAATGCAGCGATCCTTATAGAAACCCAGCAGTCCCTTTTGCAGTTAGAGAGAAAAACGGAGGGCAAAGCACTAGCACTGACTTCCACTTATTTCATTTTATCACATGGAGAATAAAACCACTAAAGCCTAAACCCTGGTTTTTGTTGAAGGTAATTAAACTCCAACAAAATCACCAAGACTCAGGCTTTAAGCCCCATTATGCCATTAGCTTTCACTACCTTCCCCTTAGTTTGCTGACTGAAATTTCTAAGCAGTTGTCCCTGTTATTAGAGAGAGTTACTGAGAGTCCAACTGTAATACCATCTTCCTTTTTCTAAACCTGTCAATTCACACCCAAAGGGAAGTATGCCACGCCAGTGTGGTGTCCAAGGTAAATGACTGGTTCCATCAAATCTCAATAATCTTCTAATGCGGAACAAGCAGCAGCAAGGATTCCTTGAAACAAAGGATAATCCTAAGTGACATGCTTAGAAATCTTGACTTTTTTTTTTTAAATACAAGAATACTGCTAGCTTCCTAGAGTTAATGTAAGATTACTTCCCTGCCTAACAGCAGGGGGCAGCAGATCAGAGAACATAATTTCAAGGATGGAAAAATCCTTAAAGCACTTAAAGCTAAATATGGAAAAGCTAAGAGTTGATTCCTCATCTAAAATTTATTTTACAAAAGAAGAAAGCTAAATTAAGTCTAAACAATTTGGTACTTATTTTCATTTTGTGTTCTGTATTACATTTGTTCTACAGATCTTACTGTATTAACGTGCATTTATGAATTGCCATTGTGTGTGTGTGTAGGTGTGTGTGTGTGTGTGCGTGCGTGTGTGTTAAAAGCTGTGAAATTTTGGTAGCTTCATAGGGTTAAACTTAGTAGTCTGCAGTGGAAAGTAGACACAGGACACAAGTCGGGCGCAGGTTGGCCCACTGCGGCAGTCTTAGGTCAGAGGGGCGGTGACGAAGCCACGCGGAGGAACAATAAAACCGGGTTCCGAGCGGCCCTTTCACCTCTCCCTGCTCCTGCTCCCCCAGCTGGACCACACGGACCTGCAGACCCCCGTGGAATCTGCTTCTAAGCCAGTCCTGGCTTCAGTCTCTGACGGCTGCTCACTACTGCAGTTCTGACAGTGCTCTGTCCCTGTGCCCCACGCACGCCCAACTTCCCGTCCCCCTCCCTCAGTGCCCAGCAAATCAGGACGGAGCTGGAGCTCAAGCCACAGGTTTCCACAGCAGCCCTTTCTCTCCCAAAGTCTTCATTTCAAAAGCAACATTTCTGCGCGTGAGTTGCTGGTTTTGGTGAGGGCTTGTTTGCTCTGTCCGTGGTTCTCAAGCTGTGGTCCTTGAGCCTGTAGCTTCACCTTGCGGAGAAGTCACGAGGGGAGCAGATTCTCAGCACCCCCTGTCCCCGTCGAGCTGCCGAATCAGACACTCTAGGGGGGCGGGCAACCCGCGGAGCTCTCCCGGTGACTCGGATGCACGTACTAGACTCCATCATAAGAATGAATTTCTCTTTTTAAATTTTGTCTTATGTTATCAGCTGCCTGCATAACCTTGTCTTCTAGACCGTTTCTCATTTCTTTTCCAGAAGCTCCAAGGTCACCTTAAGCCTGCCTTGTAGTTGAGGCCTGTTATGCACGGAGTGACTTCTTCATTGGCAAAGCCAATTTCCCGGAATGCTGGTATCACTCGCCACGTTCCGCAGCTTCAGCTTCGGTCCGTAATGTGAGCCCAAGAAACCGGACCCTGGCGTCAGGCCCAGCTGGGGTTTGCCGGGGGTGCAAGTTCGGCGCTTTGCCTGCCTCCCTGGTGATGGCTCTGCTCCTGACAGTTGTCTATCCTATGTTGGATCCTTCTCTGATTTATTAGGAAAGAACAACAATCTTTGGATTTGTAATAAGCTATTTGCTTTCCAGGTTGTCGATAACTACACGTGAGCAGTTAAAATGAGAGGAAGTGTAAGTCTCTGTCATTCAGAGTGGATGGTTTCACTCTAAAACAAGCTTAACTAGTTTTTCTTTTCCCAAAACACATTTTGTACTTCCTCAAACCTTTCATCAATTTCATCTATGTTGTAAAATGGAGGAAAAAGAAAATGTCACCTCCGATGAATGTGAATTTTTTTTTTTTTGAGACAGGGTCTGGCTTTGTAGTTCAGGCTGGCTCTGAGCTCACTATGTAACCCAGACAAGCTTCGAACTCAGCAATCCTCCTGCCTCTGCCTCCTGAGTGCTGGGATTACAGGCGTGAGCCGCCACACCCTGCCTGATGAATGTGAATTTTGAGAAAAGATACAGCATTATTTAAGTGCAACTTCAAATTTTCTTTTGGATAACACCTGCTTGTTTATTTTTCTCTTTCCCCATTGGACACTGAATCCCTTGAGGAAGGGAATTCTGGTCTTGTTCAGCTTCGTATTTACAACCTATAGGATGATCGATGCTCAGTAAATCTTTGGTAAATGAATGGGAAGCATATATACATACATAAATCTACCCATATACAAAGTTCTATTTCTATAGCTTTTCTAGATTATTGTCACTAAAATATAAATAGTCTCCTTACATTTAAACAAGAATTAAACTAGTGTCCTTTAGTATGTTCAACACGGGGAGGTGGAGTCAAATTAGTGTCAGGATTGGTATCTCTGTCAGAGAAGAATTTGATGTAGCCATTGGCCTTCAGATGCAGATATCTATCACATGATAGTTCTAAAGACTTCAACAAATGTCTACTCAACTGTGTCACTTTTCTGGATGTAAAAACTGAGGCTAGAAAGGTAAAGTCAATTTTATAAGGTCATCAAGTTGCCTGGTGGTTGACTTAGAGCAGAGAGGCCACATTTCTTGATTTTTTTTTTTTTTGAGGCAGGCTCTCGCTTTGTAGTTCAGACTGGCTCTGAGCTCACTATGTAGCTCAGCAAGCCTCGAACTCAGCAATCCCCCTGTCTCTGTCTCCCGAGTGCTGGGATTATAGGCTTGAGCCACCATGCCTGGCATCATTTCTTGACTTTTGATCTTTGCAGAGTCTTCTTTTGAAATAGCTTTTGGCTATTATTTATCATAGTAGCACATTGTGAAAGATGACTCTTTCTCAAATACTTTTTTTCAAGATATAAATAGCTTTTAAAAATGACAAGATGCTTAAAGCCATATGCTCTGATGTATTTAATTATTCCCATTTCCTGTAAGAAAAACTTGCTATGTTTTTTTTTCTAGAGGGGTAGAAAGATGCAATGTTTCCAAGTTTTTTTTTTAATTTCTTTTTTTTTTTTTTTTTTTTTTGCTTTTTGGAGACAGGGTCTTGCTTTGTAGTTCAGGCTGGCCCTGAGCTCACTATGGTGCCCAGGCAAGCCGCCGCGAACTCAGCAATACTCCTATCTCTGCCTCCCGAGTGCTGGGATTACAGGCGTGAGCCACCATGCCCAGCATTATATGTGGTAACCGGGGATCGAACTCAGGTCCTTACGCTTGCGAGGCAGGTGCCGGAACCACTGAGCTAACCCTCCGGCCCATGTTTCCAAGTTTATAAGAGAAAAATTTCTTGGATTCTGCACAGCCCAATTAACTCAAATGTTAACCAGAGGGTTCCTGAGGTGATGAACAAGTTCACATGGTATTCTGAACTCAATTTCCTGTAATCTTTACTGACAAAGAAAGAAATACACTTCTTGCTTCTAAAATTCTTTTTCGAAACTAGATCTATTTTTTCTCTATCAGACTGCAAACATTAAACAGAGTGATGGTTTGGGGCAGACAGTTCACTTTGGAATTCAGATTTTTAGTTGCATATGTGCCGTTGTCACTAATTTCACAGGTAGTTATTTCTGTTAAAGATAAAATCAGAATACAACAAATATATCCACCATAGGATGTCGATCCAGTCTTGTTTAGAGTTATGAAAAACTGAAAACAGCTTTAACATCCATATATAGGGGGTCAGTTATATACATTATGATCCTAAAACCAAGTGCCATGTGCGATTAAAATGAAAAATACAGATAGAAAGGTACAGACTGAAGGATCTCTGGATCACAGAGGGAGGGGAAGACTAGGACTCAAAGTTTCTGCTATAGTATGACATCGGTATAAAGCTGTGTGTGTGTGTGGGGGGGATGATTATAGCGATGTGTAAGAGTGTCCCTTAGAATGTCATTTGTAGTCATTACCTTGGATGCTGCTTTTCATTTTGTCCTTTATGTTTGCTTATATTTCCTACAGAAGCAGGTATAAGCTTAACATTAGAAAGAAAGAAATTGGAAGGCCTATCTTCACATTTGAAGCAAGAAGCTGAATAATGTTTTGATATTGCTAAGTTCTACTTTATGCAATTTTGGGGAATAGTTATTAAGCAAATATAGATAGGACATCTGAAAATCCACAAGTGTTAGGGTGTCAAATACTATTTGATTCAATTCTTATTTCAAGTTGGGAAGTAAGGGTTAAAAGTTCCGTCTGTGTTCTCAACTTTTAAAATTTACCTTTGATGAAATAACTTATCATGTTAGACTAATTTTCTCAGTGGGTAAATAAAATGTATGATTGTGTTTTGAAATATGATGCATTGAAAATATGATGTTTTGAAACATGTATATTTTGTGGAGGGGTTAAATCATGCCAGTCAACACACGCATTACCTTACAAGCATCATGTATTCGTGGTGAGAATATTTACAATCTATGCTCTTCAGCGATTTTTAAGGACACAGTGTGCTGTCATTAACGGTGGTCCCCAAGCTGTACACTAGGTCCCTCAAGCTTACACTCTTTTTCTGTAGATGAACTGCGGTGTCCACTCACTGCTACCTTCCTGTCCTCCCACAGCCCCACGTCCTGGTAACCACCATCCTACTCTACACTTCCACAAGAACAGCTTTTTGAGATTTCACGTATAAATGAGATCAGGTGGTCTTTCCGTGCCCGTTTTCCTTCCCTAACATAACAAACGACCTCAGACTTTTCATCTACGTACAGCTTGTATTTTTTTCGCAGTGATGGCCGTTTGCCCCACATATGTATGTTCTTCCTGCTCATGTAACCAGTGACTCTTGTTATCAAGAAGCCTTGGTCAGCGATGCAAATAACTACCTCCTGCCCAACGGCTTTGTTCACACGCACTTTCCACACACAGGGTCTGCGCCCATCACACCCGCTGCCGCCGCCAGTGCTGGCGCTTCAGAGAGCTCGTCTCCATTGAGGTGACTGGAGGTAATGGAACAACATATAATTTTCTTTTCTTTTTTTTAAAAAATCTAATTTCAACACCAGTGAAAAACCTATTACTAAAAAGCAAGAACTTCAAATGAATTTTTAACTGAAATTAGGAACTAGACTGAAAGGAGAAACCCGATGAAATGCAAATGGAATTTTACCAATTGTGTGTTGAAGGTTTTCCCTTTTCTTATTTCAAGGCGGTGACTGAGGGGCGCAGGCAGGGGCTCAGCAGACCTTTGCCGAGTGAATGTAGTCTCACTGTGCCTTGAACTTCTGTGAGCTTCTGAGTCTCCTTCAGAAGCCCAGCCTTAGAGTTCCTCAGTCAGCAGCTCTCGGGGAGCCTGGATTTGCCGTGAGGTGGAGTGGGCTGCTGCTCTTGGAGACATCTTGAGGGGCATCGCCTGGGATTTTAGTTAGTTCCCTGTATTTCTAATACTGGACAGCTTGACGTGCCGATGGAAGAAGCGTACTTCCCTGCCTGGGAGATGTGGTTCCAGTACCCAGAAAAATCCAGCGAGGTCCCAGAGAAGAAGGGGAGATCCTCTAAGCCAACCAGGCGGGCCTGCTAAATGCGGCCTGGCAGTGGCTGAGGGTAGCAGATGCTCTGGCCTGCTTGCTTTCACATCCAGTCTGCGCTGCCTCTATCCGGACCGAGCAGGTTGGCACACAGTCTATGTATAGGAATAACTGCTACTCTGGAAAATATCCTACATGTTTTTTGAAATAGAGTGAAGTCTACATTTGCGTATAGCTCATTTCTATGCACGCAGACATGGCAAGGTCTGTGTGAAGGAATTGGAAGGACTGTGTGTATTGAGCCAGGGGTTGAGCTCAATGTCTGTTGGGCAAAACAAGCTATTCAGGGAAAAGAAATAGCAGAGAAAGTCAGCATCGATGACGCTTCCCTGAAGGACCGTGCACCATTAAAAAGCTGCACACACATGGTCTCGTCCTTAGCACATATGACTGGGTACCAGGATCTTTATTCTGTTGTTGTGGTTTCTGTGTCTCAAAGGGTTAAACAACTTAGTAAAAATAAAATTACTGAGTGGCAGACCTGGAATTTGAGTTCAGTTACATTTGTTTTCAAAGTTTTTTGTTCATGCCATTATGTTCTTGATGATATAGTATGGAACAAATAAAAATTATTTAACCAGAAAATATTATTATACTATCAATTTGCATTCCATAGCTATTTATTACTATGATTGCGTGGGTTTTTGCTGAGTACACAAAAAGGCTGCATACTAATACTCTAATTGTTTGTAAACTATTACCTCTAGAATATTGATTGCCTTATGTATTTTCTTAACATTTTTTATTAGTGTATTCTCATGAATTAAAGCCGCTGTGTTTGTGTGCCTTCCCATTACAAACGGTCAGACGACAGTTTTAATGCATTTTGAATTTCAGAGGACCAGCTTTTGGCCTGATCCTGAATGAAATCCAGAAGTGAAACATACTCATGCCCACCAGCAATCAATACCATACATCACAGTGCCGGGCGTGGTGGCTCACACCTGTAATTCCAGCAGTCAGGAGGCAGAGGCAGGAGGATTGCTGAGTTCGAGGCTTGCCCGTGTTACATAATGAGCTCAGGGCCAACCTGAACTACAAAGCGAGACCCTGTCTCAAAAAAGAAAAAAAAAACCTTGAATCTATTTTTATTTATTTTTACTATTGGCATATATTATTTTAATGCCAGGAAATTAACAATTTATTGTATAAATCTATACATATTTAAAGTTAACCTACTGATGACTTCCCTACCTATCAAAGTATGTAGGAAGTAACAACTATTTTGGGAACTAAAACCTCATATGATATACATGACAACAAGGTGGGGGGCATAGAGCAGTGATGGTGTTGGGGTCGAATGAATAGTTTTTTATTATTGACATTTTTTCCTGTCTTTTTCTTTTTCTTTTATTTTTCTTGATACCCGGGATCAAACTCAGGCCCTTGTGCTTCCAAGTAGGGGCAATACCACTTGAACTAAATGCTCAGCTTTTTCCTGTCATTTGTAAGAGCACTGGAATCAGGGTCCTCTGCTGGCAATGTACTTGGCCATCTTTCGGGATGAAAGCTGCCAATACATTTTATGTGAATTCTATCTAATCCTAGGAGAGAGAGGAAGAGATTTCTGTGTAAGGGAGAATTACCTTTTGTATTTTGAGAGGATGAAGTGATTTGACTATTCAGATAAGATATTCCCTAGCATTGGGAAGGGATGGCTATTATTACTGAATCAAAGGAAGTTAATGTTGGTTTCTAACTTCAGCTTTGGGCCTACTGATTTTCTCTGCGAGGTAACCTAATTTTTTCCTGTTAATTATTAGAAAATGTCTCCAATTTGCAAAGGAAGCTGTGCTCTCAATGAATTCGACCTTGCTGGGGGGTCTGAACACCATTCTGTACAGGTACCTGTGAGAGGAGAAGGGTCAGGGTCTCCCGTGCCTCTAGGAACCCAGTTTCCGGGAGGGCTGAGCAGTAGAGTTCCTCAGGGTCCTGAACTATCAGCTTTTCTCTGTGTGTGCTCTGGGATTATCTCCAAAGCCTGAGCCCCTGCTACAGCGCTGTCAGCGTCACCTTCAGCTCTGAGACACGGGTTAGATTTCTGGATAATAAAGGTAAGTGAACTGCGCTCGATCATTTGCATGAGACCATGAGTTACTCTCACTCCCTGTTTGTGTTCCTTGTATATAAAAGGAATGTGTATTACTCACTGGGCTGCGTGAGGTTATTGAATTGCCTTGTACTGAAATGAAGTCCATGGCATATTGCAGTAGCATAATCAACAAACACATGTCTACTCTAGAAGTTCCCCCTACACTTAAGTTCAGTGGAGTTCACATGCTAACTAAGGCACCGTGGTTGTTCCTAATTTGTGTAGATAAGAGGTTAAAGACATTCAGTTTAATAATCCCTTCAAAATTCTGCATTGACACAGAAGATTTTCAAATCTGGGCACTCTGGAGATTTAACAAAAGTTGTCTCATATAATTAGATCAGCATAATGAATCTAAACCTCTAAACTACCATTTAACACCTTGGTAGGTAAGGGGGATAGCATTTCTCATAAAACTGTCTGCATCCATTGAGATCCACATTGTAAGGTTCGTTAACATAGCCACATGAAATAAAAGTTTATGGGGTAAAAGACTACAGAGAAACACAATGAAAAAGGTGTATATTTTAACTGGAGCAAAGACACTTCCAATGTAGAATTGCTCCAAGGAGTGGTTGTGGGTGTAAGGCGAAAGCCTTTTTTAGAGTATTTTGACCTTTTGGATAATGGAAGTCCCTTTCAGAAATTGACTTGCTTCATTTTTGCAAAAACTCTTGGATCTGCAGCTGCTTCTTCCTGCAGGGGGTGAGACCCGTGCTGGGCTGTCTTAAGCCATTAGACCCTAATCTTAAATCTCTTCTGTAGTTCACCCACCAGTCACCTATTTATTGCATTATAGGTTAAGTTCCGAGGCAGCAATTGTCAGAAGAGTTTTCTTCACAGGGACCATAAAGCATGAGCCCTGAAAGGATGGCTTGCTTCACAAATGGCTCAGGGACTAGGGAAAAGCTTGTTTTGTGGTGCTGAAACTATGCTCCATTTGAAATGGTGCCATTTCAACTCCTCTGGGAAATTTACTGCACCTAAGCATCAGACTTCAGTTTTTTTTTGTCCAAACACTAGGCTTCCTACACAGCCTTTTCTTGATGAGGGAGTAGTAGGATACTATTTTTTTTTTTTGGAATTGATGTCCTTCGAAATGAAGGTATTTGCAAAATATACCAAGAATGAACAGCTCTGAAAAACAGGATTAATATCTCTCCCAAGAAACAGTTGTTTCAAATCTTACAGTCTGCTGTTTCTCACGGTGTGGTCCTTGGGCCAGAAACACTTGGGTCCCCTGAAAATTTACTTGCTAGAAATGCAAACTTTCTATTGGGCCAGAAGCTTGGAAGGTGAATCCCCATCATGTGTTTTCATGGGCAGCCTTGAAGACTTAAGGGGAGATAGAGGACTCAGAGGACAGGAAATAAATACACTTTGGGAATTCAAGTTTCAATAAAAGTCTGAAAGAAGTGGAGGCTGGGGCTTCGGCTGCCTTTCTGTATTAACCACAGGTGCAGGTTTGGACTACAGGAGACGCTTGACCTTGTGGTGCACTTAGGGCCTCCATTTATACAGGAGCAGAAAGGTCAAATGAATCCACAGTTCACATTTCTAAAACTTGTTTGTGACCCGGAGCTGAACATCTCAAGTAATAGGTTCATGAGCCATGGAGAGGTTACAGCTGTGCAGGAGTGGCCTGCACTGAGGGGCTGAGGAGGTCCTTGTGGGCAGATGTCCTTGAAGGGCTGAGAAGGGCAGTGTCTGGTGATGCACTGCAAGGACAGCAGCCACTGACCAGGAGAGAGAATGTCAGTTAACCATCTGACAAATGAGCTTGCATGAAGATGAAAGGAAAACGTTGTGATAATAGCCAAATAGTTCTCCATGAGCATGTCCCCAAACACTTGGCATTGGGTTTTCTCAGTATTTCACAAGATGTACAATTTTAAATTTCTCTGTATTGAATTTGGGGGGGGTGATAGAGTACTGCTTACTTTGTTAGAGACCAGTAGTGCAGGGCTCCTAATTTTAGGTGTGTGGGATTGCAGTGAGCATAGGTAAAAAATATCAATGGATCGGAAGAAAGTGTGGGATGGTAATGCAGAGAGAGAGAGAGAGAGAGAGAGAGAGAGAGAGAGAGAGAGAGAGAGAGAGAGAGAGAAGGATTGAGTAGTTAGAGTGGGATAGATAAACAAGAGGAAACGAATCTACTGAAGGTGTTTGAAGGCCGTCTGTGTGAGGTGCTACAGGACCCTGGGTCACCACTATCAAGAATCTCCACTAAGGATCTACAGCGCTCTTCAAAGTTGCTGGCTTCTGGCTCTGGATTCTTTGAAGCGATACTCACACGGTTGGCCTGAGAGGGGCTCCCGCTACTCAGTGCACTCAGAACCCTCTCGTTAAGGGAACAGCAACCTTTACTTTGTGTTTGCTCTGTCTGGACCTTCAGAGTAAGCTAGAGCTCCTTAAGCGCAATATGAATCTGAATGTGTAGACTCAATGTAGAGAAATTGCCTCTTAACTTGTGGAAGATAAAAACTTAACACATCTGTACAATAGTGTGGGTTCATTATTTTAGTTCAAAAGAATCATCTTATAGCACCTAAGTGGAAATAAGGGATCTACTGCCATGTTTGAAGTTCTAAGATTTAAAAATGAGGATTGCACTCTATGTGTAGGAGGAGCAGTGAAGAAGCTGTGATCAGTGGTCTAGTATTTACAAGGAGATTGCAATAGAAAAGCAGCGGTGGACACTGTGGATAAAATACAGTGTAAAAATAGCCCTGATAGAGGGCTGGGGATTTAGCTCAAGTGGTACCGCACCAACCCTGCATGCATAAGGGCCTGAGTTCAATCCCTGGTATCGCAAAACACACAAATAAACAAAAAAACATGGCCCTGATAGAAATAAGCACTGGGGATTCAGGATTAAAAGAACCATTATTTATTACTTGTTGTATGCTGGGTACTGTGGTAAAGATTTTTAAAAAAACAGCTGGGTGTTTATTTAATTGTGATAAATGTACAGAAAGCATTTCCATTTTAGTCATTTTAAGTGTAGAAAAGTTTAGGGGCATTAAAAACACTCACACGGTTGGGTAATTATCACCATCGTTCAGATTCTCCAACTTTTTCATTTTCCCAAACTGAAATGCCATCACCATTCAACAAGAATTCCCCACTGGTCTCTCTTCTAGCCCCAAGTTCACCATGAATCTGACAACTCTGGGCACCTCCTGCAAACGCCATGCTGTTGTGGACTCTCAGTTAGGGGTGTTGCGCTGAACATCAAGCCTGCAGGGGTTGGTGTGGTGCTCACAGTAACTGTTGGGTTGGGATCATTTCACTAAAGTGATTGAGGATTAGAGAAATCATTTGCTCACAAATCATGGCTAGTAAGTAGCCTAGCCTGGCTTTGCCTCATGGTCTGGAGGGTGTCAGAGCCCAGGCTTCCAACCATAATACTAATCTGGCAATGGAGAGGAAAGAGCTGTTGTATGCTGAGCACTGTTGTATGTGAGTACTGGGTGGTTAAAAAAACCAAACAATTTATAGCTCACACTAACTTCAGAAGTAGGACATCTCTGTGTTTGAAAATAACAAGATTATTAAACAAGCCTTTCAAAGAGAAGGCTGGTGGAAGAAAGAGGGTCTGCATGTAAGGATCTCTTTGCTTTTTACCAAGTAGAGAAAAAACAAACAAACAAACTATGGCTGTAGGTGAACTGCTATGGATCTGCTCATGAAAGCCTCCAAGAATGTGTTCATCTGCCTGAAAATGAAATTACAGCCTTTTCAGCATCTGTGTCCATGGCTGCTCTTTCCTCCGTTTGAGTAGTTTAGGGGCACTTTGCACCTGCAGCCTGAGGAGCAGCACTCTGACCTCTGAGCACAGGGACGGCTGCTGTGCGCAGGCAATGACAGCACAGCCGAGATCAGACAGGGTGTGCTGGGCTCAGTGCTTTGTCCTCCACCTCTCTGCACAAGCCCAAGGCCCCTAGAACTAAGCACAACGGGGACCTCGCTGCGCTCGTTCTTAATACCCAGAGATAATCCTCTTAGAATGTTCTAGAGCTGGTGTGGTAAGACAAGCTGGAACACCCAAAAGACATAGTTGTTGACCTTTCTTTCCCTCTGTTCTGTAATTATAGGTCACATGATAGGGAGAGTACAATATTTTCATATCAGGAGGCATAGGTTCCAATTTTGGCTCTGTTACTTATGAGTTGCATGTCCTTAAGTACCAATAATTGATGAACCTCAGTTTTCTCATCTGTAGAATGGGCAATAACACTGACATCCAGAGTGTTCTGTAGCAGCCAAGTGATTTAGCATATACCAAGGCACTTGAATAAGAAAAGAACCATACAAGAGTTGATTATTTTGTACTATATTTAATTTCAGAGCTAGTGTCAATTTTCTACTTATGGCACTTGAAGTTTGGTCTGGTTTTAAGTGAGTACCTTTGCATAACACTAGTGCTTTTGTGGCCATCTGGATGGAACAAGCACTCAGTGGTCACCCTGGCCCTGGAAAAACAAATTATTTCATCTCTTAACACGGAGATCTCCAAGCCAGTGAGAATTCTCTGCACGAAAGAATGAACTGTTCATTTGTTGTGCCACGAATCACATCTACTTCCTCATTTCCTAAAATGAAGTCATCTAATGAATTGGATGAGTGAAGACGAAAACTGATTTCTAATTCGTTTATTCAGACTATTTAGATGTGTAACAGTTTTCGGGCAGTAAATTACTGTGAGAAGAACAGAAACGCGTGTTCAGTGAGTCAGATGCTTTGTATAGTGTTTAGATATGGAAACTCCTCTCTGCTCTCGGAGAGCTAATCCTCTGGGGAGCTGAGCACTGTCTGAATTCTGGAAGCAATGCTTTGCTCCCACGTGGTGGAGAATCACAATAAGGCAGATGAAGTGCGAGGCACGTGACATCTGTGGCCCGCTGCTGTCATTATATGAGAGAGAAAAACAAGGCTTGAATTCTTAGATGGTTAAGCCAGACAAAGGTCTCTTGAAGGACTCTGTCACTGTTCTCAACTGAATGCTTAATTCTGCCCAGTGCGTGTGATCTTCCTTCCTTTTCTTTATCAGCTATTCAAGTGCCCTGGGCAAAGCAGAAGGAAACAAGACCCCTAAGTTTCCTAGCGAAACTGGTAACTCAAATATTTAGGGTAAGTGATCCTTACTTTCAACGGGACTCTTTCAACAAACCTTAAGAAAGATATATCCTCCCAGAGACTATAATGACTGCAAAAGTTTATCAACTTGTATCGCAATCAAATTACAGTTGGGATCATTTGTGGATGCAGAGATTACTTTTTAGTACAACACCAGATAATTGTCTGTGTTGTCGTCGGGAGCGGTTCCAAATTCCAGGGCGAGAGAGAACATATTGTACATGTTAGAGACATGCTCATGGGAGTTTCTGTTGGAAGAGCGACTCCTAACTCAGATGACAGCAGACTGCTACTTCAGATGCATGAGGGTGAGAGGCGTATTCTCAACCCAGCAGGCAAAGAATGTAATTTTATTCAAGAATCAAGACCCTATGGTTTTACTAGAAAGGCTTCTGAAGTCTGAGGGCTTGAGTTCAAATCCAGTACTGGATACCTTTTTTTTTTTCTTTTTTGCTGAACATTCAGTCTTAGTAGTTATTAATCTCTGTAAACAAAGATAAAAGTGGCTACAACAGGACTGTCAGGAGGAGTAAGTGAGACCCTTGGAAGGCCTAACATGAACTGGCATATATCAAGGGCTAAATAATGGGTGTCAGTTTCCATTTCCCTTTGCTTCCTTTAGTTTTATGCTTTTATTTCTTTAGTTTAATAGTTTTATTTGAAATTATTCCCCTTAAAATGATCACATCACATTCCTGCTCTTGAGTTTATAAATCAATTCTTATACATTTTGTGAGAGTTCAATTTATGCCCACCTTGAGGTACTTTCAGCAGTAATCTCTGGTGGTTCAAGAAAGGAACACAAACATTTATCGAATACTTCCAGTACACTGAAGAGCTTCCCATAACAGTCTGTAAATCTCATTTTTAAGTGGGCAGGGACAGAAACCTCTGGAATAGAGTGAAATGCCGGATTATAAAACTAATAGGCAGCACAATCGGACTTGAAGTCAGATCTTTTCATTGTTTTCAGAGAGGCTGCCTTTCAGTATGTTTATTATTCTTGATAAATCAGTGGTCCTCAAGTCATGTTTGAAATGAGTACAATGCTTACACTCAGACATCTCCTTTTGCTTTGGACACTGCAGAATACAAACAAGCAAAGCTTATTTGCAACTGGCTCTCTCATGGCCTAGCTATAGTTTTCATATCACATCTCCTGTACTTGATCTTTCTTAGTATTGTGGGGACAGTTCTCAAAGCTTTAAGCTTGAGTGCAGGGACAGTGGGGGTCGGGCAGATTTGCAGAGTGAGGACTCAGCTTTCTGAGTTGGGGTCCCCACTGAAAGGAGATAATTGAAAAAGATTTTAAGAGCACAGACTTTAGTTCCTGGGGATGAAGTCTTATCTTTGTCACTTAATATCTTGCACCTTCCAACAGCTTTCTTAATCTAAGTCTTCAACTTTTAACTGAGGTTAATGGGACCTACGACTCAAGGTTACGATGCGTTAAAGTAGTGGTAT
The DNA here is from genome assembly GCA_004025085.1 of Thryonomys swinderianus. Taxonomy (NCBI): domain Eukaryota; kingdom Metazoa; phylum Chordata; class Mammalia; order Rodentia; family Thryonomyidae; genus Thryonomys; species Thryonomys swinderianus. The sequence goes on along the minus strand of PVIC010001661.1, from coordinate 20,432 downwards.
CTATACACTTGCTAGCGTGTTACCAGGTTATTTAGTGAGACTGTAGACTTTGTGACAGGTAAGCTTACTTGTCATCCTGCTTGGATTGAAAGTCCCCAAGCAGTTAGTAAAGCATACTTCAGAACGTGTCTGGGTGTGTCATGGAGGTATGACCTCGAGCATTGTATCTGGTTCTTTATTTGGTCCTCTCCAGCACCGTCCCTCTGCTCTGCCTCCTGACCACCTCACCACCTCCACGTCTGCCATGCTGTTCCTAACGTGGATCCAGTCAAACATGGACTGACTCTCCTGGGAAGGTGAGGCAAATTAAACCTCTTCACCTTTACATTGTGAATGGTGAGTATCGTACCCCAGTAACAGGGAAGCGTGTACAGGCTGCATCTGAGGGGACTCTGTGTGGATGGCTCTCAGGCTCTAGCAGGGTTCCTGGAACATTCTAGAAACTCAGAAATGTTTACCACAATCATACACAGGGAAACCTCCCTTAGGGCAGCTGCCGATATTTATTTAGCTGCATACATATCTTCCTGGTGTCCAGGGAGTGTGGAGTTCCTTTCTTTGGCAGCTCTGATAGGAAAGTCTATAAAACAGTCACCTTCTTCACTTTCCTCCCATTAGCTTCAGTTATGCTGCTCAAGGTCACACAATATATTTCGGGCTCTCCTATGAGGTTGCAGGGTAAAAACCCATGACTTATTTTTTTAAAGCTGGAAGCAACAAGGACTAAGAACTGGATGCCTGCAAGCCAGAGTCAGTGTACAGACAGACAGATTATGTCTCCTCCACAGCTCTGGCTCTGTGACCCGCAGACAGGGGAAAGAGCTGGTGCTCCGAAGTCAGAATGATTTGAACCCAGGAGCCCAGGCACTGGCGGCCTCACCGTGCAGGCTGAGGGGACTAAACCACATGAGTCATTGTCTTTCAATGGCATCAAGACTACTGGGAAAGTTATGTGAAACGGAGGCCAGGCCTGGCCAGGGCCTGCAGCAGAGACTTACAGTGTCGCTTCTTACTAAAACTCCATGTTTACTGCAGCTCAGACACGGAGACTGAAGGAAACACAGATCTAAAGCAGAGGAGCCATGTGAGGAGAAGTTAGAAGTAGGACTGAGAACACGAAAGGAAGGAGAAAGAGCGGACAGCTAATTCACAAAGCACAGGAAGACTCTTAGCTCTGAGCAGCACCGGTAACATGGCTTTGGGGAGCACTGAGAGGGTGGGTGCTCTGGGAGGTGGCCTGGAGCTGAGCCTAACTCAGGCCAATTGAATCAGAACCCTTCAAGGATGAACCCCGGGATTGGTATTTTAAAATAATCTTCAGAGTATTGCTGGGTACACACCCCCTGAGGACCAGGAAGCCTGGCCCCGCGGTGCACACCTGTGACCCAGCGCTTTTGGTGTCTGGGACAGGAGGGTGGCAAGTCAGTCCAACCCAGACACCAGTGACTTTGACCCTGACTTAAGTTCGGGGTTCAAATATCAGGGTGGTGGAAGAAGCCAGGATCCCATGCCCCCAGCTGTTCAGCAGACATATCTGCACACCAGAATGCTTTCCATTAGGAGAGGCAGACTTTCCTGGCTCGGGCTTCCTGAACACCCAGGGCCCAGCTCCTGGCAGTGTGAAACAGTCGTAATATACACGGCAGTTTTGCACTGATGAAAGGAGAGGAATCAATGAGCAATATCTGATGTGTATTTATTAACTCTGTGGGCCAGTGTCAGTAGCAATAGCCATCTACTGAGCAGTTTAGCTGACTAGGGTTTCTAGTCTTAGGAGACATGGATCCCCTAATTTGGGTAATTCCTAGTTGAATGGAGGCTCTCACACCTTAATGAACAGGGCAGTCATGGCAAATCGTTTATTGGGGCACTGAGTGGGTGTACTAATCTCAGAACCTGGTGACAATCTTTCTCAGTTTCACAGACTATACTTATCTATGAAAAGCAGGGTTAAAATGTCTAGGTATTAAAAGATGGTAGATAGAAAAGAAGATAGATAGAAATAATGATGATGATTCTAATTACCATTATTTGAATGATAATTATATCTTATAGTGGTAATTAAATTGTATAATCATTACTATTATGGCTGCCATTAACTGCACACTATTATGTGCCAAGAGTACATTACTTCACCCCTCACATCAGCTGTAGAGATACTTATGACTCTTTAGATAATTCTTCAGCCAAAGAAAAGAGTTTTAGAGAAGTTGAGGAACTTGTTCATAAAAACAGGAAGTGCGAGAATCAGGATGAAAACTTTTTCTATTATAGCAGGAGCATAGCCCAAGCCACTACAGTAGCTTGACACTGGAAAATAGAGCAGAAATAACATAAAGAGTGTTCTGGCACAAGGAATGAAATTCCTTAATTTGTAGTATCCAAGTTTCTTTTTTTGTATAACAACTATATTTGAAATGTTATAATCAAAACTTATTTATTTATTTTGTAGAACTGAGGATTGAACTCAGGATTTTTGCATGAGTTCTTCCCCTGAGCCTTTGCAGGCAAACCTTGGGGCCGGGTTCTAAGTTGTGAAGTTACCCAGGTTGAGTCAAACGTGTGGTTCTTCTGTGCCAGCCGCTCGGAGTGCTGGGATCACAGGTGTTAGTAACCACGCAGCAGATTTTTCATCTTGTTAGTATATGTGCACAGTGCGTGATGTTTACATTGTTTGTGGGAACCTGTACCTAACACGTTTTAACTTCCTTTTTTTTAAAAGTTATTTTTAAAGGAAAAAAGTGAATGCTAAAGAGTATGGATCAAGCCTATTATTTAGCATGTTGTCATTAATCAGATCTTTTTTTCTCATTGAACACATGAACAAACAGGGATAAATGAAAACATGTTTGATTTTCCATAATTATGAATAAGTTACATGGATTTATTTTTCAGAACAAGGGACGTGGAGGTTCAGTCCTTATTTTATACTGTAATAGTCTTTACATTTGAGACAGACACCTCCAGAATTTATAAAGTGACCGACCTTCCCAAAAGGAAGTGGCAAATGGAACCCTGATGTAATTCTTATTTTGAAAATTATCTTCCTTCCTGTAGGATTTTAGCTGATGCTTGGCCGTTATGTAAAGTTTTTGCCAAAAGCAGCTTGGTTTCTGTCTCTCCCGTTTGCCTGTGGTCAGCAAGGTGAGAAGTTATTAGGAGGAAAATGAGAATTTGGAAATGAGAACAGACCGAGTTCCTATCTGACCAGAGAAGACAAATGATCAGACAAATAGGATCACAGCACGGAAGAGATGCCTTGAGATGTGTGGGGCCGAGGAGAGAATGGGAGCTCAGCAAAATCTGCCTCCAGGAGTGGCCAGTTCACTCCTACAACATTATAAATGATAGCATGACCTTTAAAACGGGGTGGGTGTGGCACACTCCACACTAACCCCCAAGCCTCAGCAGCCCCTGGAAAAAGCACCAGATACACAGAAAGAAGGTCTACTTCAGATTTTCCTGCTATGAAGGCACTGGACTCATTTATTAATTCAAAGCCTCTAAAGCTATTAATGCTCATTGTTAAAATGCAATTTTAATACAATTACACAAACTGGCAACTGGGAAGGTTTCGTTAGAGCAGTTTTGCTGATGTTGATATTAAACACAGGCAATCAGTATTTCTACATTCGTGGGAAGAGACTTCAATAATATTTAATTAAGGCCGCGGCGTAGTGAGCAAACGCTGTGACTTGGTTTTCCGGTTCTAACTCCATCGTGTCTCTTCTGTTTAGAGGAAGCACATGGCTCTGGATGCCGCTGATGTTTGGAACAGCATTATCTCTAGTCTGAGTGTTGCTTTTACTTTTTTTTTGCTTTTGAGACAGGGTCTTGCTTTTGTAGTTCAGGCTGGCCCTGAGCTCACTAGGTAGCCCAGGCAAGCCGCCGCGAACTCAGCAAATGTTGCTTTTACTTTTAGTGTTGCACTAATTTTATTTTTTTTAAGTTTTGGGAGGATTAATGAATAGCAAAGTACAGACCAGAAAAGTAATTTTTTTTTTTTTTTGAGACAGGGTCTCGCTTTGTAGTTCAGGCTGGCTCTGAGCTCACTGTGTAGCCCAGGCAAGTCTTGAACTCAGCAATCCTCCTGCCTCTGGCTCCTGAGTGCTGGGATGACAGGCGTGAGCCACCATGCCTGGCCAGAAAAGTAATTTTAAGAAATCACATAGTAGCACATTGTCAACGTGATAGGATCTGTCCACACTTTTCTTTTTCCTTTATTTTCCCTTAATTTATTGTAACCCTCTTTCATATCAACGTAAGCCCTGTCAGCATGATTTTAAGTTATACAGAACATTTGATAATATATATAAAATATAAAGTCTTTATTTTTTTAAAAAGATCAATTACTACATTTTAAATCCGGAGCTTTCCTTTTATATAAAATATCTGGTAGACTGCACACAAAATTGCCTACGATCAAGGAAGAACTTACAGAAGGAAGAGAGTGATAGTTTTCTTTAAGACAAAGAAACTAGTACCTTCGTTCCACAAAGTGAAACTGACCAAACCTGTAAAGGGAGGAAAAGGAATCAGGAGCTTTAGCCAAGAAGTGGAGTCCAAAATCATTGATGACATTAGATCCAAAAAAAGGTAAGAAGACGGGAAGAAGGACTCTTTAATCAAGCTGCACTAGCTTTGAAGCAAACCTGAGCAAGCCACGCTGGGGCCGGCACCTTGGGGTAGAGAGCTGAAAGCTGGCCTAGTACTGCAGACAGGCAGGGAGAGGCCGGTGTCACTGTCCAGGAAAGCACAGGTGGCAGTGGGGTTTGCGGCAGCACCATGTCCTTCAGCCACAGTCTCACAGTGCGGAGAGGCTGGTCCAGTGAGCGCAGACCCTCCGCAAAAGCTGGTAGTTCTGGGAAGGAGCCGGACAAGGGGGTCTCAGAGCGGTCAGGATCTCAGCCACAATGGGGACAAGTTCTAGAGCAAATGAAGGCAAACCCAGTTGTGCAGGCTGGGCCAGTACTGTGAACCCTTGTTTTACTATTCAATGTCTTTCTTCGTAAAAGCCTTTTTAGATGGATGTGTCAGAGTGCAGATAATGACTCAACTTTCCAGGAGCAAATGTGTTCTATTATCAGTTTGTACTGTTTGACTAAAGTCTGGACAGTGAAATGTAAGCCAATGGGCTGCATGGAACTTCAAAGGAAGGGTAGATGTTACCCTGTCTTTCTCTCTCTGCCCTTCTTTCTTTCCTGCTGCCGGGAACTGAGAGATTTTAGGTATTTTGCAGCTCTTTTGGAATCATGAAGTCTAGGTCTTCTAAGGTAGGGGAGGGGAGAAGGCTCAGAGGAGGCTTTTGACCTTGGTGCCTTTGGAATGCTCTTGTACCAAATGCACGTTGTAATAACAAATTCCTCTCAAGTGATTACTTTGCTTAGGCCACTTTATTTAGGCTTTAACTTCATATGTTCTTCAAGAGCAGGAAAAATGTCCATGTGCTATGGTCCTGGGTGGGTGTTCAATATATGATGTTGGTGATGTTAATGATGAAGAGAATGATATAAAAAATAGCTTAAATCATTGCTTTAATTTCCTTTAAAGACGCTGCTGTTGATGTTACTGAGGCTATTTCCATGTAGGTTTATACCAACGTTGCTTATAATTTTTAATAAAAATCCTGTATCACCTTAACCTGAAAGGATTTCATTTTGGGAATGAAACAGCCATGTTCTTCACAAGTCGGTTTACGTTAGGCTCCACAGTGTTTGTGAGGAATTCTCACCAGAACTGGTCCTCAGCAGCAAGACTGCCGGGGTTAGGTCATCGGGATGATTCAGGATGGAAATGATACAGAGAAGGCAGGAAAGCTGCCTCACAGAAAACAGAAAAAGTCAGCAGCCTCTACGGCAGAGCAGGAGACTCAGGTCAACGTGCCACTAGGTCCTAATGGAAGTGGAAGAGCTGACAGAGGTGACCATGGGCAACTGACATGATCACATAAGAAAGAAAATGATTCAAGACCAGTGAAGCTAAAAACTGGCATGCTATTCAAAATATTTCTGCAAGTGAAATATTTTGGCTAACACCAGCCGGTGCTGGCGGGGCTGTGGGGAGAAAGGAACCCTTCTCCACTGTGGATGGGAATGTAGACTTGTGCAACCACTGTGCAGATCAGTGTGGAGATTCCTTAAAAACTAGGACTTGAGGTCCCATTTGACTTGGCTATTCCCTTGCTAGAAATATACGTTAAAGAATGAAAAGAATCATACCCCAGCAGCATATGTGCACCCATGTTTATAGCAGCTCAGTTTGTGATGGCTAAATCTTGGAAACAGCCCAAATATTCATCAATAGGAGACTGGATAAAAAGATATGTTAAAAAAATAAAATGCAGTATTACTCTGCCATAAAGAATGATAAATTTGAGTCATTTATGTTCAAATGGATATAACTTGAGAAAATACTCATAAGTGAAATAAATAAAACACATGTATAAATACCACATCTTTTCTCTAGTATGAGAAACCGAAGGTATAAATTAATGTCAAAAAGGTATGATAGGTATTGTGAAATAGGAAGACAATGTTCAAAAGAAAAGGGGAAGGTTGGGTTGAGAAAGTAATGAAGAGGAAGAAAACTTGATGGTTTAAAAAAGGAAACAGAGGGTGGGGTTTTAGGGAGGGCAGAGGAAAGAGGAAAATGAGAATCAAGACATGTCACATACATGTTGAATGTGATCACAATACATGTATAAAATGTAGCAATACATCAATTAAAAAGAACTATTGTGGTTCAGTATCTTCTTTTATTTACCTTTGTCTTCTGGAAAGAAATTATAAATTACATTAACTCTTACATCTCTCAAGCACTGTGAAGTCTAGAAATCCTGAAGGGACAGGATGGGTGAGCTCATCTGAAATTGCTGCTCTTTTTATTCCCAAAGGAATTTGGGCACCTTTCCTCTTTAAGATTTACATAAAAAATATGCTATGAATAAAGAAGCTGTTGCCCCTGAGGACAGGAGAAAAGCCTGGTGAAATAAACCATTTTATTTTTCTAGCACAATTTATCTTGAGGCCAGTTATGAGTAAAATATAGACATATTTGTGTGCAAAGTAGGAGAGAATACAATTCATTCTTCATTTTTATTTGTTTCTTATGTTGCAGGGGAACCCACTGCTTATTCTGTTCCATAATTCAGTCCTCAGCTTCTTCTAAAGAGCCATTAGGAGGGGCTGGCACTGGCAGGAGGGCATTGGCAGGCTTTGCTTTGACCTGGGCCCATTTTAGTCTTCTTTCTGTGACCTTTTAATTTTTAATTAGAAGTTTTTTTTTTCATTTAAGTCCCATAGGTGCTAGGCATTGTGAGGTAACTACCAAGTGCATCTTTAAATCAAGCAAAATGCAGTGTCCTTCAATTTTATTCATGCCCGTGGGAAGGCATTTGACAGAAAAAGAACTGGGACTCGGAAGCAGAGGACTCCATGTTCTTGTTTTAGCTGCGTTAGCAGTTACACAACTCTTCACAGCTACTCAGTCCTATTGACTTTTCTCCCCTATTCTGACAACAGGCAAAATAATACTTCATAGATTGTTATCTGGCATGTGCGTCGTAGGCACATGATGTGAGTGAACTTTATTCTCACCCTGCCTCATTCTTACCAGAAAGCAATTGCACTGGCCTGTTGGGACACAAAGTTCAACCCATTCAACTCCACAGTCTCACCTTACAGTATGGATGTAGGTCATTAAGACAGGCTGAAGACTGAAATTTTTAAAATTTGCATGAAATTCTTATATGTTACCTAGAAAAATTCAAAGAACAAGAAACTTGGAAATATTTCATGATGTTCAGTTGTTCTGGGTGATCCAGAAATGGCTCAGTAGCACTGAGGTGTTCAAACGACCTTTTCAAGGTGTGTTCACCTAAACTTCCTAGAGCCCTCTCTCCCTACCTCCTCACCTGGAAGGGAGAAGCCTTATCTTTTAGAAACTTTCTGGGTTATTTTTCCTTCCCTTTAGGCTGGAAGTTCTGGAAAAGCTGGTTCAAGCAGATTTCTAAATAAGGAAGAATTATAAAAACTCATTTGTGGTTACTAACCTCTGGCATAAGTACAGCCTGAAATAATTGTATTGAAGACAGCTTAGTGAGAGAGCCCTACTTCCCTTAGAACGCTTCTAAATGTCAACTTATGTTGTGAGAGAAAGTTTTCCTTTTCTTTGACACCTTACTAAAGCTAATTGGATTTCTTTGTGTTTTGAGAGATGTTATGTGATTTTTCTAAGGACTGATTATAAATTCTATATGGTTTTTATTTAAACTATATTAAAAGCCAGGCTCAGGTATTAAAATCCATCAAAGCCTTTTTGTAGTACTAAGGGCCAAATAGTTTATGTTGGTTTTTACTTGGATATGTAATTTTCTGAATGATAAATAAAATCTAAAGGACTCAGCACAGGCTTTGGTTTTCCAGGAAAAAATATTTGTGTCACACCTGTAATCCCAGCACTTGGGAGGGAGAGGCAGGAGGATTGCTGAGTTCGAGGCTTGCCTGGGCTACAGAGTGAGCTCAGAGCCAGCCTGAACTACGAAGCAAGATCCTGTCTCAAAAAAAAAAAAAATACCTCAAACAAACAAACAAAAAACAGAATCACAAGTGATGAAAACACTAATGCTATTTCTTTGGAATTATGTATTACAGTATAATCTTTTTGAGACAGTTGAAAACCATAAATAAGTACTTTATCTAAATAACCATTCAAAAAGACATTCATAAAACTCACCTAAAAATTCATAAAATCCAGCCACACTTAGCCCCTTCCTCAGTATTACTAGCACAGAAATAATCATCACAAATGCGCTTACTTTTCTACAGGATACTTCATTTTAAACATTGCTCTGTAACACGAGAAGATGATTCATAACCACAAGGCACTAGTGACTTCTTTATGGATGATACCATCTTAGATTTACTCACAGGAAGTAATCCTCTGGAATGGCCCAAATAATTATTTTTACAGTTTTCTTTAAGAAAGTCTTCTAGAATTCTTGTGAGGTGAAAGTAGGAAAAATATCACTTTGCTGATAGGGAAGTCAAGGGTTATAGGTTCATTCAAGGTCAAGTAAAAAGGTCACTGGCTAGAGCCACGGGCTTGAATCTTAACATCTTTACTTGAACTTTAGATTGACTTCACAGGCTCCTGTATCTTTGGTTTTATATTAATTTTGAGTTTTGTATTTTGGGATCCTAAGAAAAAAATTTAAGTGTGGAATGCTTATAAAACTGCTTATTCTAGAATATATCCACAGCTCCTCCTACCACTGTATTTCAGTATGAAGCAGAGATAGGTTTATGTCTTATGGTTCTGTAAGTTGTGTTCATTTCATACAAGTTACCCAGATTTCAATATCAGGTGTTTAGACTCTAACTTTTTGATCTGAGTACCTTAGCAGACTTGGACATATGCTTCCTCAGTAAATATGGAGCTGGAGTAAATTATCTCTAAAGGTATTTGTGGCTCTAACAATATTCAGTTTCTTTTCTTAGCAAACTCAAAATTCATGCAAACTAGGTTTATGCAAATGTATATTTGTGACTTGGCTCTGGTCAGCCTCGGGAAGCAGAGTATTTATAACTGCAGCGTGGACCACGATTCAAGCCTCACATTTTCTGGAGCAATATGACATGCACGAAGCATCTCCAGAGGAGCTTAACAGCGCAGAAAGGTAACAAAAAGACTCCACTGTGCAAATCCCCATAAACATCACACACAACCCACGGAAAATCAGTGCACATCTAATTGCAGGGATGGACATGATTTTCTTGCAATTCCTTTCTCCTCTTCCATTTGCTGACTTACATAAGGAAAGGGAAAGATGTAGAAGGCGCCACACGAGATGGGGAAGATCATGAGGAAAAATAATGCCTGAGAGTTCACCATCCTGCAATATAAGGTGACCACTAAGTGACATCTCTAAAAAGCTATAGCAATGTGGGAAGTGAATCTGTAACAGTTTTACATAAAGGAGGTACAAAAGTGAGTGTCTACTGCCTGCAGCCATGCAAAAACTTAAAACCATGCTTGCAGTTCCATAAAAGAGAGAGAATGCAAAAGGAAGAGTCCTTGGGGCCACAGTGATATTTTTTTCTTTTGTCCAGAGTTTGAGGGAAAAACCAGTTTTGTACAATCATAAGCATAGCGTAACCAGTGAAGAGGACCTGGAAGGTGATTGCCGGTCCACTGACACTAGTAGGTAAAGCTCAAGGGGGAGGGCTGGAGGGCCGAATTTGGGAAGAACAGAGAAGAAACCCCAAGGCTTTAGGAGGGGCAGGGCCATGTCAGGAGAAAGTCTAAGGGGTGATGGGATATCAGTTCTCAGATCGCTTTTCTAGATGAGCATGCAGGAGATCTGCCAACCTCTCGGGATAAACTCCCTCTGCCGAGCAGTTGAGCGGGAACCTCAGCCTGTGAAGAAAGGTCAGCCCTGTAGGGCAGCCGGTGGAGTGACATTTTCAGAGCACAGCAATCGACTCCCATAACAGAAAACTGCTCAACAGATGCTGAAGAGATGGACTTTCTGCTTCTGTACCGTGTGTGGAAAATTTCAAATGTGGTGGGCAGAGAGGTAATTCTAGTGCACAGCTTTTAAGTTACTCTGAGTGGCATTAACTTACTGTGAATTAGATGTGAGTACTTGAAACACATATAGCCACCTGAATGCAACACATCGTTTTATTGTTTCCCTAAAGGCTGACTGAACACCTGCCCTAGTCAACTAGTACTGTGTTTTGAAGTGGACTGTTATCCAAGGAACTTATAACTGCCTTTTTTTACAGGGTATTTGTTGGGTGTGTATGTTTACACTTCTCTCTTTCTAGAATGCTTTTTTTTTTTTCCAGAAGGAAAAATATATTTTGAAGTCTGCCTATCTCAGTTTATTCATACTTTCCTTTTTCATATTTATCTCTTCATTATGAGCTGGAGATCTTTTTCAGATTTTGCCACAATGTTCCTTAGTGCCGTTAAGGTTGTGACTGATCTCCGTGGTAAGTCAGGGAAGAATGATGAAAGGCAGTTTGCTCATTGTGAATCCCTTGAGCTGGGACTGCAGTGTAGGGCTGTTTAGGCCGTGTACCCAGGATATGCCTCCGGGTATGAAACGGAGCAACCCTGAGTTCAGTTCCAGTGTCTTGGTGTACACTGTAAAGTGTAAATGATAATCCCTACATCATGGAATTGTTGGGAAGATTATATATAGTCTTTAAAACAGTATAACACACAGTGAATGTCATGTAAATGCATGTTGTCATTAGCCTTTTAATAAAAGGGATCTAAGAATAGGAACGCTTAAGAGTTAGCAAGCTCTACCACTTGGTCCCTGCCATTTCTACTTCTTTTGTAACAAACTGCATCACATGATTTGGTTACTGTCTAGGTTCACTTTAATGAATGAAGTTGAAGAGGAATGTTTAGGGACATGTAGATAAAGAATTAAAGATACTAAACCAGACTCCACACCTTTCCTTTTATAAACCTAGAGGAACAGTTTGACCTCTTTACCAACATGTTTCCGATACCAAAAATTGGAATACTTTAAAAGCTGTGGTTAAACAGGTTCCTGGGCCCCATCCCGAAGTCTAAGCTCAGATAACACATTTCTAACAAGCTGATGCTGTTGGTCCACCCACCATTCTTTTGAGAGGACATGCTTTAAATAATCATCTGTGGAGATTGTTCCTAAAGCCCAAGTCCCCTCCTGGGGACACACTGAGTTCTAGAGGATGTGGTCAGGCTTCTGATGAGGGAGAGAGGAGTGCTGTGTGCCTTAGCATTCCGAGTGCTCCCTGGTAGTCCTCACTGGCCACTGCCCACAGCCCAGTCTCGGACTCTCTAGGACAGGACAGTAGGGCCACAGGACTCTGTGGCTGCTAAGGGCTGAGACTGGCTATACGTTTCTGTGTTCCTGTACCTCCCAAACATTTAACCACAACAACGGGCGATACATGTGCTTGTGTCTAATAAATGAAGGAGACAGGTTAGGTCATTGCCAACAAAATGATGTTACTTGTTCAAAGACAACATCTTATGTCATCCTTGGACTTATTTTAAGTTACTTCATCATAGAGAAATAAAATTTAATTTTGTTCACACAGTTTATTTTAGGATCGGTTTCTAAAAATATGATGTGCTGTTTAGTTCTCTTTTCTGAAAACTGCAAGTGAAAGGTCCCTGGTGTCCCCTGAGCTGGCTTTGCTGTCGCTCCTCACTGTTCTTCCTGTTTCCTGAGAGGAAGAAGAATATCGGGAACAGGCTGGAGCCAAGCTCATTTTTTTTCTTTTTTTAAAACTACAAAGGGTATTAACATGCAGCATATGGCTCTCTCCTTCCCTCATAATGACAAGTCAGAATATATATAAAAAAATGACTGACATACCAGATTTCCCTGATAATTGATTCTCGGATTCTCAATACGTTCCCTCTCTTTAAAAAGGAAAAGACTATTTTTGTTTGACTTTTTGCTCCTTATTTCTCCCTTGATTAACAGGATTCAAGAAGTCTGCACATGTCTAGGGTCTCCTGAGCCAACAGGACTTAGGGTTCCCTCCTGTGTTCTTATCTCTCGGGTTCTCGGTGGAGCTACTCTCCCTCAGGACGATGAGCAGGCCTCCTTCCCACCGGCCTCCGCCCTTCCATTCCCACCAGGCCTGTTACAGTGTCTGTGAGATGACACATATTTGTACACCTGCAAAGCAGCAGGGAGATCAAGGGCAAAGGGAAGAGGGAGATGAGCGCCTCACTTTCTTCCGCAGAAGTGGGACAGGGTGTGGAGACGGCACAGAGAGGGAGGCAGGCAGGCTGCTGGATGGCCACGCGCCGCCGGCAGGCCCCACCAGGGAGCTGACGTTCTGTCTGCAACAGTGAGGAAAACTCGTCCCCTCTGTGCTTTGGGTGCCTTCCCGAAGCCGTGCAGGGCTGGGGGTCCGCACAGTAAGTCAGCTGCGGCTCATAAAAGTCCTGACTTCAAGGACATGCTCTTCCGTCAAGTTCTTTGAAGTCTGTGTAGAAGGACAAAACCACTTAGGCAAAAGCCAAGTTACCTCTTTAAAGAAAAACAAAACAAACCGGGGGTGGTGGCTCACGCCTGTAATCCCAGCACTCGGAAGGCAGAGATAGGAGGATTGCTGAGTTCGAGGCTTGCCTGGACTACATAGTGAGCTCAGAGCCAGCCTGAACTACAAAGCGAGACCTTGTCTCAAAAACAAAACAAAACAAAACAAAACAAAACTGCAACATCTCTAGTTTCAGACCTTGATCTTAAAATTTTAGAGTGCCCAGCCCCATCCACAAACTACAATTTCTTTTATTCTGTGCTAACCAACCAATGCCCTGGCACTCGCCTGTTTCTGAGGGCACTCCCACGGTCCACACAGATCCCTGTGCCAATTTCAGGGACACACTTGAAACTTCAGCTCAGAAGCTGGGGATATCAGGAAGCAGTAACTGGCCAATGCTGGATGGGAAGGAAACTTCTATGATTGGTGTTTTTCTACAATAATAATTCATTAATTATTCACTAATTACACAAATGCAGTAATTTATTACTTTCTTTTAGAAAAAAGTGATGAATGATTTTTTTCTTTATTCAGAACATCCAGTACAAAGACAAGATGGTACATTCTCTCACCATTTATTCAATCAGTCATTTATTCTTCTACTTCAAGAATGAGATCATTTGGCCAGAAAGACACTATCACGAAGAATATATAACCATTGTGTTGAATGGTCATTTGTATGCGCGCGTGTTTCCTGGATCACAAGATAGGAAGGAAATGGCACTCACTCTGACTGGGTTAGACCGTGTGCAAAATTAATGACTAAAAACGGGAGTGACAGAATTATAGAGTTGTTTTGGAGAAAGGGAAAGAAGCAATGGAGCATTAAAAAAAGCAGGTCCGCAAGAACTGCGCTTCTGTCAAACCTTATATATGCAGGGTGGGAGTAACAGACACCTTCCCGAGCCGGGATCCGAGTGTGGCCCGGAGCTGAGGGGAAGGGACGTGCCTGTGAGGTCTGGATGGGGGCGAGATGGAAGGACAACCACGGGAAGGACAGGGTCAGGGCAAGGACGAGAGGCAGCACCTCGGTCCGAAAGCAGAAGAGAAGGAAGCAAATTCACCCCCCAAATTCTGCCCGCTGTGTATGCATTAAAACAAGAAATGAAATTCAGTATGATCTGCCTTGTCCTCGGTCATTTTTACCAGACTTTGCATTTATAATAGAAACCATCTTAGGACAAAAATTTCCAGGCGGAACTAGTATCCAAAACCCTTCCAGCAATAGGTGCTGATCCGATCAGGGATCAGTTAGTTCACCTACAAGAGTTCTTCAGCCAGAGCACTGGCAGTTGGCTTCAGAGCGGGTGGGCTGGGAAGCTAGATGCCCAGCATCCGACGGGCTTTGCGGTGTCCACGGCCAACTGGAAGGTGACAAGCTGAACAGGTGGTGAGGCCCTGAGGGGTGACCCGTCCTAGACCGTGTGCACTGACATAAGGGAAACACTTGACTTGTCTCCTGGGGTGTACTCTATGAGACTTCCGAGTCCATTTTGAAGAATCTGTGCTCTTATGTATTCTCAGAAGTTTCCACATGACTTGTGAAGTCCTCTTCGGGAGACTTAGGAAGCACATTATATAACCATGCCTTCACAAAAATCAGATGGGCTTTGTACTTGAAATACACGCTTTTCTTTTCTGAGGTGAGTGTTCCAGCTTCTCCAGAGTCTTAGCTTACCAACATGACACGTCAGAAGAAAGGAGGAGACGCACCGTGATTTAAGAAGCATCTTCTACCATGAAAGATCGCGTGCATTTCTCTCCAAGTGGTATCCCAAATGGTTGAGTCTACTTTTAAGTACTGCTACCGTCTCTGTTGGATACTCTCACAGATCACACCGTCTTTTAACACTCAGCATGTGAGCTCACGTTATTTCAGTTATGTATTATCTCACTGACTAAAAATCCATTCTTTCCTGTTAGATGTTTTTAAAAAATGGATAGTCTGGAAATGCCTTTCCAACTATACATTTTTTCAACTTGAAAATCCAGTGTTCCCCACCGCATGTAAGGAACATA
This sequence comes from Thryonomys swinderianus, assembly GCA_004025085.1. Lineage (NCBI taxonomy): Eukaryota > Metazoa > Chordata > Mammalia > Rodentia > Thryonomyidae > Thryonomys > Thryonomys swinderianus. Next base: position 5,349 of record PVIC010001661.1, on the reverse strand, counting down.
GACAATCCATTAACATCTTAAAATAAAGATGTGTAATGATATCTCAGATGTTTGCTGAATCAGAAGCGGTAACTCATGGCCTCTCCCTTGGTGATTGGTTGTTATCTGAGCATTACCAGTTGGTTAATTTTCTGAAAATTGGAAAAGGTAGACTGGAAGAGAAAGCTGGTTACTTGCCTTCCACTCAACACTGCTGGTTCCTTGTTACTCACTGAGATACCAGGTAGGCAAGAGCAGAAGGTGGTAGAAGGCAGTCATATATGTAGAAACATCTGGAATGCATTCTACTTGTGAATAGCCACCCTACTCATTTAATCAAGTGCAATTGCTACTTAGGTTCAATGGTTCTCTTTTAAGGTGTTTGAAAGCCCTGCAGGGCCTAGGGCTGGCTGTCAGTCAAACCTTTATGATTACTTAAATCAGATCAACTCAACTAGATTAATTTTCAAGGGGCACAGTGTAAAACAGGAGATGAACAGAGGAGGTAAACAGAGACCTGCCCAGGCCCAGTTAGTTCCCTGCTTTTTTTGATTTTAAAGTCTTAGAAGCATAAAAGGTCACACTCTGGACCTTAAGGCTGTGCACAGACCCAGGTTGTTTTGTTTGAATACACATGATCTACAACTTTAAAAATTGATTGTAAACACTCAAAAAGGAAAGCAGCAGGTTGTGTTTCTTCAAAATAGGACATTTAATGACTTGAGTCCTCTGTCAGTGAGATAATGCTTGGCAGGAGCCGGTCGTTGGGCTGCCCCCTCCAGGCGAGGCAGCTTGCTCCAGAGAGCCACCGTCTCACTCCTATCTCTCTCTTACACTCTGCTGCTCTGATCTCTGCACCTGCCTGATCAGAGGAGACATTTGCATAGTGATCCCAGGATAATGATAATGTTTAGGATCACTATAATTTAGTTCCCAAATCCAAGAGGGCTCTACAGCACATGAATCAGTGAGCTATAAACCAATCAACTCTCATAAAGCACCTGGCATTTATAAAGCACTGAGTATCTGCCATGCACTTGGCTAAGCATTTATATTCAGAAACTTCTTTAGTTCTCTCAACTACTGCACTTTATTAAATAGACATTGCTTTTTCTTTCTCCATCCTTTCTCTCTCTCTGCCCTTTTCTGTTTCGTTCTTTTTATTTCTTCTTTTCTTTTGAGAAGTTTTAGCTTAGAGAGGCTGCTTAATTTTCCCAGAGGTGGCCATACCCTGTCCTGGTGCAGATTTCTAACCATAAAGGCTCTGCCTCTGCTCTTACCCACTGTGGAAGTGGCAGGCACACAGTCTGCACTGTTTCCCAATCCTGAGCACACGGTGTAGCAGAGAGCCTGGCACCACTGAAAATGCACTAGACTCAAGTATCTGCTTGTGTCTCACACAAGGAGTACAGAATGCTCAGCAGTAAACCTGTGGCAATAGAGTGAAGATGTCATGATACAGTGATACATGATACATGATACTCAGGACATTTAAGTTACTGGTGGGGAGAGTGTCAGACAGAAGAACAGGGACCCTGGATTCCGTACGGCTCTGGGCTAATTAGGACACACGGCTCTCCCAGGAAGAATCCTGTCTGAGCCTCACCCAGACATGGGATGCAGATGGTATTATGCTATCACACACATGAGGAAACAGAGACTTAGCACATTTAAATTGCTTACTTCAAAGCCTTCTGCTTAGTAAGTAGCAAAGCCAGACTAGAAAGTAGGATGATGAATTCTTACTTTGGCCCTCTTGCCTGCCTCTATGTCATTCAATGAAGAGTGACTCTCAGTATTTTCTGCCCCAATATCACTCAACTTCAGAAAGCTGCCAGATGATTCTGAAATTAAGATACCAGGCTTCCCCTTTGTGCTTCCCTCTGACCGGGTGATGGTCAGGGGAATCAATACACTAAACTGAAATGCATGGAGTTAAACAAAAATTTAAGTTTATATTTTGAATTTATTATAAAAACACATTTAAGATATTTTGCCTAACTGTGGCTCCTCCCCCCACAGTAATGCAAATTATCAGTTGCTTGAGATTATTTTTATGTCCTTTGATACAAATGGGAAGTACATAGGGACAAAATACAGGGCGAGTCACTTTTCACTTCTCTAAGTTTTTTGTTTAACCAAATTAGAAATTTTGCTCCTTCCTTGTACAATATTTATTGGTAGTAGTTTTGCAGATAAGATAGAATTGCCTTGATTACAGTAGTGAGTCTTAGTATATATTAATGCTGGTTTCATCTAAATAGCAAGTGAATCTGGCTTCTTTTCATTTAACCACTTTTCATCAACTTGTCTTTTGCAAAGAAATCGCTAAGGAGCGTATGTCTACTGTGAGTGTACCCAAGGCCAACTGTATAACCTGCCGTCCAGCCGGTGTCACTGAGTGCCACGTTCCAGCACCTCCAAGTTGCCACTTTTCTGCAAGTCTGGAGGGGGTTTCAGGTCTCGGTGACCAAGGACAGAGCTCCAAGAACACCCCCAGGGAGCTGGTTACCCTTGACACCAAGAGATGGCTTTAACTTTGGAACTTCTGGATGCGAATCGCATAGGAATCGTTTAAATTAAGCCACCACACTGATGCGGCAGAGAAAGTAACGGCCTGATGGTGGCAAACACAAGGCAGTGACCCATCGTCTCCTCATCCTTTACTACTTCTGAGACCAGGACTTCAGCCGAACTGCGTGGATGGTGGTGGGACCGTGCTGTCTGTTGGCAATGGAAAGAAGCTGGGTGTCTCTTCTGTGGATCCATTTTTCTTGTTCTTGTGCTTTTATTTCATCTTTATTTCTTTTTAAGATAGATTCCCACAGTGAGCACCAGAAGAGAAGTACGACCCTGCTCAAATGCTCATATGCTCTGGGAGACACAGCAGGTGGCTCTCTCCTGTCTTTTTCTTTAGGAAAAGATCACAGACATTCTAATGTCTGGTGCTTTTTGCTCAAGCTTCTCTTACAGATTTTCTCAGAAAGGTTTCAGACTGAGAAAACCTTGTGCTGTCGCTACCCGAGGTACATCTCATGCCTCCGCGAAGCCCTCCTCCAGGGGACTGAGAAGCAAGGCAAGTGGTTGTGAAAAACCACCTTGTGGCTCTAATTTTATATGCGCTTATTTAGAAGGATATTTCTCTCCTCACAGTGCCAAGGGGCCGACAGGAAGGCAAATAGTTGAGTAGTGTTTGTGGAAAAGTTTATTCCTGTGAGGGTTCAATAGATGAATGTTGGCCAATTAGAGTAATTACTAATAGATGGTTATTGTGCATAATTAGGGCACCAAAGCAAAACAGTTTCTGAACCCATTTATAAGATGACCAGTGGTGGGTAATGGTGCAGAGCTCTGTGGAGGTGACAGGAAGAGCCCAGACCGGCCATCAGGAGAGAACGCCAGATTCCTGCATTCCGCATACCTATCTGAGACTCCAGGGAGCTTCATTCATCTTTGTAGACGTCAACATTCCTAAACTGAGAGACTAACCGTGGGGGTGGGATGGGATAGAGGGTCATCATCGTCTAGCTAATTAACACACAACTTACACTTTTAAAGCACTCATGTATTTTTACCTCAGATAAACTTTAAGAGAGAGAAAGAACAAAGTTTTATGTTTCAAATGAGGAAACTGAGCTCCGTTTCAAGATCACAAGGCCACCGGGTGGAATTCAGCCATATTGCCATCTTGAACCTTTGAAGGCCCCTTTGTAAATGGCCATGAGTTTCCTGATTCCAGTATTTAGGTTGGAAGTCTGTGAATTCTAGGTTTTAGACTTCCAGACAGTGCCCAGTGGAGGAGAACTAATGAAGAGTCACGTACATTTTTCCCCTTTATAACTGCATTAGTTATTTTCTCTGACCATGGCTCTCAGTGAGTGGTCTGGAAGCAGGAGCACTAGCTGAGGAGTCAGAAATGCAAATCCTCAGATCCCACCTTGTGTTACAGCAAGTCCTCCAGGGGAATCTGAGACAGCAAGAGCTGGGAGCTACTGCTCTGACCCAGGAACCTGTGTTTCCTTTGCGATTGGTTGACTTTTGGTCCAACCCCCATGCACTGAAGGACACATAGCTGCAACTTTGAGTTCTACAACCAACTGGGTCTACAGTGTTTTGTTAAATCTATTTTTGCAGTGCTTGAATAGTATCTTTCATATAGTCATAATATTCTATAATTTTAGGTCTTTCTTTACTTTCTTAAAGTCTACCTGAAATTTGAAGACATTCGAGAAAAAAGATCTCTAGTTCTGTTATATGATGTCTTGAATTAAACAGCTATAATTAAAAATTGCTATTTAAAATAGAATAAATTTTATTATTTATTCAATGTGGTTAATGTTTTAAATTCTTTAATAAGGGTGATTAATGATCTACTCCCCCATCTCCTCCTGTAGAATGTCTAGTTTTAGAAGGAAATTCTTGTTCACATGAGAATTATTTCTAAACAAGAATCTCCTCTCCTTCAGTCAGGAAAGAATATTTTCATGTTAAAAAGATCCAAAATATATGTTTAAGATTTCTTCTTTAATATTATTTAAAAACCAAATATGAATTTATTGATTGTATATGTCATTACTGTCAAATGTCTGGGTTTTAAGGTTTAATTCAATACATCTTTTTTTATTACTTTTCTATGTTTGAAAACTCTGGAAATTTCTGTGGAAAATATGGCCTGTGATCTTAATGTGATATATATAAATGACTATGTGTGCATGCATAATGTGGCACCTATTATTTTAGGACTTCAATACAAACTTAGGAATTCTCTGGGATGTTTTTATATGCATTACAAATAAGTTTTGCCAATACAACTTCACACAGTAGCATAATATTGGCTTTCAAGGCAGTGCTACACATTTCCAAAATATATTCTTTTTTTTCTATGTCCAAATAACACAGAATCATCCTTTACTCCCTTGGATGAAAGCAGCCAGGGGGAAGAAACTCCACATTCTGTGTGCTGCTTTGTTATTAATTCGCTTATATAAGCAAGACTGGACTTTCTGTGGAAGAAGACTTGCGCATCACATGCCTGATGAAACAGCGTGGAGCTTACACAGCATTTGTAGAGTGACACTGTCTGAGTGATGGATTTAATGAGAGTAGGTGACTTCTGCCCAACACAGCACTCCTAGCTATTTTATTTTTCTTCCTTAGATTGTATTATTATCACTTCCTGAAAAAGCTACTCGCAACTCTATAAAGACTGAAAAACAAATTTCTCCTGTGTTTCTGAGAAGATATAGAGTAAACATAAAGATTCGTGAGAAAATAATATGTGGGGATATAAAGTTTTAACATACATATACAATGGATAGATATATGAATGTATCTCATGCCTATGAAATCTCACATCTATGAGGTAAAGCT